>CM033035.1:12889694-12927194 GCA_019207045.1 Branchiostoma floridae x Branchiostoma belcheri
CACGATCGATCGGAGGAAGAATACCCTTTACTAAAAGGACGCCGTATAAAGGCTTCCAAGTGTGGCTGGGCCAGGCGAGACCGTTATTCTTTTATTTCGGAGTCTCCTGGACGCGTGTTATATTCTCTCCTGATGAAAAAAAATGATAGGAATAATAAAGCTGGCAGGTTATAAAAACATGTAAGATATTTTACTTCAGTTTATTAGTATACATGAATGGCTTTTATTTTGGCATCAGATATGTTAAGGTTATTTGTATCGTTACTCTAAGCGTAGGCAGATCATAGAAAGCATGGGTCAGTCAGAAAGCCTGCGGTGTGGTGGACCAGAAGTACGGCCTTGCTGGAAGCCACTTTCTCCCTCTTCCCTAAACATCGCCAGCTCCGCTTAGGCAAAACCACTGGGCCGTAATTTCTCGGTAGGACCTAAATTGATTCCTTCCTGCGCGGGATGTGCATCCCAAAACACGAGATATCGACTGGCTTCATAGAACGTGATCAGAAAGCAAATCGGCAAATGTTATGTACCATAAAGTGACTGACGATAGCATGGTATCACTGAATTTCAAACGGGGATCACTTACTCATAGGAGGGGTCTTTAGAGTTGCATGGCAATTACAAAATGGAAAGTTCATTTACTAAACGTTTCTTGAGTTATCTAGCGGCCAAAGATTTTAGAGGGAAGGCATCGGGATCTCTTTAACTTAAATTCACCTGAGCAAGACTGTCAACATTTACTGAATACACACAATGCATCCATTGTCAAGATATTTAGGGATGGTTGATAGAATATGAGACTAAAAGAAGCTTTTTTTGTTGCAAAATAACAAGCGCATCCTCTGTTATTGCTTCCCCGGATTGTATTTTGATTGTGGGATTATCTTTTTTGCATTCAGAAACATCTTAACTCCTTAAGTAACATCTGTATATTTTCGCTTACCTTACTTCAGACAGGTTTATGAAGGTTGCATGCTCAGGTAAGCGCTGGAAAAATGTTTGAGAATGAAAGATCTTATTTACGTTCTAAATAAACCGATAAATAGTTACCGCTCAGCTGTTTTTATTTCTTCAGACACCACGGTCACTCACACTGGCGTATGATAATTACATTCACTAAGTAGCCCCGGTATCTGGGAATAGGAAGAAATATTGCTTTATCGGTTTTTGAGAAAATTTTATTGTATTTATCCCCACGTTATCTTCCGAAGTTCGTGATGGGAACGGCGTAAATGTAATCACGACGTTTCTTAGTCCTGAATAATTTGATCACCCCTCAAATCGAACGCTAATGGTTTATCCTGCTGAACGTTCTATTAAATTGTCGTCGCCTGTATTGTACCCAGATATGGATGGTTATCACGGGGTGATAGAATAAGAAATAATGATTTCTATTATTGATGCTCACAGTGGAAACTTTCAACATGGCTGCAGTTCGGTGCTGATTTTCTTTTGAAAAATTGTAACAAATCTGTCGGCATTGGTTTGATTTGATTTCTTTTCTGATAATGCCATTATCATATTTGGATGTTTCAAAGTAGTATTACTTAACCTTCGAAATTGTCTGCTTATCAACATATCTGCAAGCTGTTTTCAGCGGGTTGTCTTCATTGTTTTATAATCCTGCAGTGAGCAAACATGTTCGCGCGGCTATTACAGAGTGCCGGTCCGAGGACATGAGTGCTGTACTGTAGAAGCATTTCGTCATTATCCTTACATTTTATCCTGTCTATTCATCCATCTATAGTGTGTAATAGGTTTAAACAAATTTCTGAAATGTTTGCCCGACAGTAAGCTATTCGTGACCAAGGAGCTAATTCTAACGTTAGTTTTCCTCAATACACGTCCTCGTACTAGTCTATAGTTTGTGGATAAGTGCAGGTCTTAATGTGTGTAATTGTATATTTGTTTGTGTGCGTGTGTATGCATGTGTATGTGTGTGCCAATTTATATCTGATGTGTGTGTGTTGATTGTGTTTTTGTGTATGCGGTGTTATAGCTGCGTGTTGGTGTGTGTATGTGTGTGTGTGTGTGTGTACGTGTATGTGTGTATGTGTGTGTGTGCATGTTTTTGTGTATCTCCCTGTGTGTCTCTTCGTGTGTATGTACGCGCGCGTGTGTGTGTATGTGCGTGTATATATGACTTCTCCAAGATTTGCAAGATTGACATATAACTTCCGGGAACTTACTTCTTAAATTCCCCCGCCAAAAAAGCTATCCTCATTAATGACAATCGCTGCCAGTATGAACTGGCAGCGATTTTTTTTTAATGAAACTCTGCAACTTTTTTCATCTACAAGACGTTTTGTTGGTTTATGACACACGTTTTTTATCCATACTCCCATATGAATGAATGAATGGATGGATGAATGAGTGAGTTAGGGAGTGGTTATTTACTTACTTAGTTACTAATTATTCTTTATTTCAGGTTATAATGACATAATACAAAACTAAAGTCATGGCCGTCCGTACAACCAGCACGCCCGGATGATGATTAAATAAGAGCTCGGCGACCTCATACCTCCATGAAATATTCTGATTATGCAAATGACTTGTGCATCTGCATAATTTATGCCTGGTTACGTACACATTTAACTAACTTAGACAGGTCGCAATATTGACAATTCAATCACTTACTACATGTACTTATATGAATAGTTATGACGCTTTCACATCAACCATGCAAATGTGTTATTATTATTTGCATAATTGTTATCTGCTAATCTTCCAACTGCCACAAGCGATGTATTTGAGTCCTACAATGGAAAACACTGTAGAAAAGCCTATCCTCGAAACTTATGCAAATTAGGTCTAAATTTACGTATTTTTCCTTTCAATATGTACATGTCTGCCAAAGATACATGCATGCTAATCAACATGGAAATCCGTCGTTCCTATGTTCCGTTATGCTCCTTGGAGGATTTTGACCAGAATATTAATGCCCGTGCAACTCCGGAGCAATACATACATCACATTTTCCTTACATCACGAGCTATCTACCACCAAAACAATCAAGATCATAGCATGTTCAGTCCAAAAATCGAAGTTCTACTGCAGTATCAAAGTCGCACACCAGGGGGCCCAAAATTGACCCAAATACCAAATATCAATACAATCCATCCAGAGGTTCTAGAGTTATGCTGACCACAAATATTTGGACACACACACACACACACACACACACATACACACACACGTTCATACACACACACAAACACACACACACACACACGCGCACACACACACACACAAACACACACACGCGCACACACACAAACACACACACACACACACACACACATACACAGACGCACACACACACACACACACACACAGACACACACACACACACACACACTGACATACACACACCAAAAACTATACCTCAGAGGCGATAAGACATTAGGTAAGTAACAACAGGTTATCCTTCAGAAACATGATGAAGCTGCCTCTGATATAAAGGTGCTCGGTGAAGTGCCATGATTTGATAAGGCAGCAGCAGAGGAAAATGAGCCAATTGACCCCCTCCCCAAACTAAGCCGACCCTCCGACATAATCACATGTGATCACATTATAGTGGCGGCTGTTCGTGATGAGATTACCAGCGGCGATCACTTTACTGCGACAAGTCACTTCCGGGATTGGGAGGAATGGATGACCCTGATAAACCGTTAGTCAGGAATAGTTAAACGTGATGACTATATACGAACAACACAAACATAACATTCGGTTCTGTACCCAACATATGTTCTTCCCGTACCCGCTCCCACATGTCACATTTCCCGTCTCTCTTTTTTAACACTTTCTTACCATCTAAAATACATGTGCCTAGGTAATTGAAAAAGTAACTTAAAAGTCTACCTTTGCTTAATTACCCAGGCACATGTACTACTATATAACGTTACTTTAAGATATTTACATATTGTTGCAGGGCCCATTGCCATTGGATTTTATGACTAGGATTTGCTCACTGGAACTTTTTTTACAGGCCCTGGGATGTTTCATTTCCCCTGGATTTTCTGTGCTAGGGTTTGTTTTCCCTAGGACCTCTGTGTAGGGTGTCATCCCTGGGTTTCTGTGCAGGGTTTTCCTTCCTTGTTGTGTAATGTTACACATTTTACAATTTGAACAAATTTACAAAGACATTTCTAAATGCAACAAAATTAGAAGATACGACAAGCCACAAATATAAGCACATCAAAGGTACATTAAAGTCTTACATAGACATACTGCCATCTTAGGACATTTCCAAAGTCACAAAAAAAACAAATCTTGCCTTGATTACAAATACAACATCAGGTTTACACATACATAAACATGAGAACATGTATCACAATATGCACACACAAAAACTTCGTCATATGCCACGAAAACATTTTTACAACAAGTATCCATAGCAAAACAAACAAAGCACAAACCCCTTTGATGGCTTACAAAATCTACAGCAGTTTACCAAAAAAGAAAATAGAAAACAGGAGAATCATAGAACAAGGTCAGCATATACGCGTACAGGTACACAGATATATGCAGGCTTACACATACAGACATTACCTTAAAAAACAGAAAGTAGATAAGAAGAAAAAATGTTCCCTCTACTACGTTGTAGTAATAGATAAATTATGTTTTAAGTATCTTCAGACCATACTGATTCCATTCGTGAGATCGCGTGGCGCAGCGGTGGCTCAGGACCAAGAGGTCTCGAGTTCAAATCCTGCCATGACACCGATCTTGTGCCCTTGGGAAAGGCATTTTACACGGCTTTCCTCACTTTACTCAGGTGAGTACCCAGCTCGGTTAGGGCCGCCCCTCGGATAGGACGTTAAATTGAGGTGCCGGGTATAGGGAGAGCCACACTACGTTAAAGAACCCAACACACGTGCGATGGTGCGGTGTGCGATGGAGCAAATTGTTCTGTCTGGAGTTGGTGATGTACTGCAAATCACCCGAATGGAGGCCTGGCGAACCTCCATACCGTATCAGCCACACGGTGATTTACATCATTCACCAGGATGGGATACCTGGCGCATCCCCGTCTCGTATTTAGCTAGAAGAAAGGGTATGCCAACCCGTAAGGTGTTGTAATACACCGCATGACTATGACTATCACTATATAGCTATGATTCCATTTACATAAATGAAATATTATGGGAGCTCCATTTACATGAATGAAATATTATGGGAGCTCCATTTACATGAATGAAATATTCTGGAAAACCCCAAACTGATGTGAGCATGCGAATGAAATTCGTTTCTCGAAAACAGTTGCCTGTATAAAATTTAAGTTGATAGAAAAAAGTTGAACAAATGCCTAAACACATAAAGCGTATAAGGAACAATGGAATCTTTATATCTCTGTATTATTTCATATCTTCTTTAACTCTAACTTAAGTGAGCATCGTACTGCTTCACATGTAAAATTCCTTGTATAATTACAAAATATTGGGATATGGATATTACTACTATCCATCTTTGCAACAAAATATTGGGATATGGATATTACTACTATCCATATTTGCAACAAAATATTGGGATATGGATATTACTACTAGCCATATTTGCAACAAAATATTGGGATATGGATATTACTACTATCCATATTTGCAACAAAATATTGGGGTATGGATATTACTACTATCCATATTTGCAACAAAATATTGGGGTATGGATATTACTACTATCCATATCCCAATTTTGTTGCAACTTAAGGAATATAGCATGTGCAGCAGTACGATTTACGGTCAAATGCTTTTTGGAAACTATACATCAACATAGCTTTACTGGCAGTAAAAAAGATATACCTTTTATGCTCTAGGATATTATATACCCTTTGTCATTTTCCCCGTTTGCCCTGTTTGTTTCAGTTTCAAAGGCTTCACGTTGATTGATGGATTTTTCGCTGCCAATATCCCTTTTCGGTAATCCGACTGTATCGAATATTACCATATCATACTCCAAAAATAAAAGAATGTTATTTTTTTAATGATCTATAGTCAGAACGAAAATCACACCTAAATAATTAGTACCTAAAGCCTTTACCAAGTAAATGTGGATTTTTTAAAATTAAATCATATGATACTGCTGTGTTCGTTTAAAAATCAATCAGACCAACCATACTAGACTTTCAGTTCTACTACTTGCTGCTTTGATATTTCTGGTAGACGATGTGGGGTAGGTCGGGTATGTCGCTCAATAAAAGGTGTCTGTGACCATATCATGTCTGTTTTGGCTCCTTTGCTTTTTTTACCACATTCTGTACACATATACTAAATCATCTTTGTTGCGCATGCAGTTTGAAATGGTTTCGTCGATTCTGTGCTGAGCAAATGAGGTCCTGGTTTAGAATCTTCTGCCATACTCCGTTGACGTTGTGACGTTGGTATTAGAGGTACTTTTCACCTTTCCCTCACTCCACAGTAGTGATATTAAAGTACCTAACTGTGGGTTGGGGCGTCTCTCGGATAGGATATCAAGTGGAGGTCCAAAACAAACAAACAAAATATGACAACAAACTACACAAAACGTTAGGCTAATACCTGGAAAATGGAGGTTTTGCTTTTTGGGTATCTGTTTGTCTGAATGTGTGTTTCTGATCCAGGGCATCTCTCAGCATAACCTTTGCATGGATTATGATGATAAGTTGATTTTCATAGAGGCTGGAAAGACGAAGGTCATACTTGATTCTGATCCTCTGGTATTTGACCTTGGAACTGAAACAGAACTTCCGGGATTTCTATCTTTTGCCCTGGCCATACCATATCATGGCCATTTTTTGTGACAGATGTCTTAAGAAGTAAGGGAGAAGTGTCGTAAGTTTGGGATAGTTTTTTACTTTTACTACACACTTGTGGGGTTGTTGGGAAACATGATCGTTTCACGTACGATATACTTTGATTCTATCTGTTCAACATGCTGATTGAAACCAAGACAATCATTTTAGCAGTATTGCATCAATCTAGGGAATAGATTGAAGTTTAATCAACAGCCCGTTTTGTTTATTAAACTTCTTGGGCCTGGACCCTTAGTTCTCAAGTTCTGGATGAATATGTGCTAGTCCATCTTTTTCAGATTGACAATCATTTTAGATTGCTCAATCAAGTAAATATGTTTTTTACGAGCCGACGTGCTTGAATGTACATGATTCATGTAAATATAACACGATCAATCCAAGCATTCGCCACTGTGCTCTTTTCTACAAATAAGATATGGTATATATCATTTTTGTAAATTTTACAGCTCCTTGCTAATCAACCGAATAAATAGAAACATCTTTAAATGATTTCTTGTTTAGGGACAGTCAAAACTATAGAACAAATCGCGCCTGCAAGGTTAAGAGAATTTCCGGTTCTCATAGATAAACAAAAATGCAACACAAATCCATAAATCGTATAAAAGTGACAGTGTAATACTTTATTTTAGTTTCATCGATTCCTCATTGATCAAATGCCTGGTAGTTACATCATATGGGGTAACTGCAGGTTACTTAGCCAAGAACAAAAAGGTCCTGGGTTTCATTCCTGTTGGGTTGGGGAGGTAAAAGACGAGGGATGGAGACTCTGAGAGGGATATGCTCCGCCTTCTAATACCATGCCTTAGACACAGCGGATAATTTACTTATTTATTTGCAAATTCATGCCCGGAGGCTAATTGCAAGGGTACAGACAGTAAAAAGAAAGAAGTGTCTATTCTATACAGCTATCTATATACATGATTCCACATTATCATATAGCCAGGCGCCGCGGACCAATCAGAAGGCCCCGTTCCACGTTGGTTATGACGCCGTAACACGTAGATTCAGGCCAGGCAGGTGGGTATCGCTCCCCTGATTGGTCAGAATGAATCGACACCGGCACCGGTGTCGATTTGCATCGACACTGGTGCCGGTGTCGATGCAAATCGACACCGGTGCCGGTGTCGATTCATTCTGACCAATCAGGGGAGCGATACCCACCTGCCTGGCCTGAATCTACGTGTTACGGCGTCATGCGTCAGCAGAAAGGAATGTTTTGTACAGTGTGCAGTCCATGTTAGAGTTAATCCAAACATTATTATTGTTCACATTCCTTCAAATTTATTGAATATGTACAACTATAACTTAGGATTGATCAGCAACACACTTGTCCCAGCAGAAGGGAATTTGTCATTATGTCCGAAGCCTTGGAAGTCTTGAATAAAGGATGTATGTATTATAAACGAATTTGTTGCTTAAATGGGTCAGTTTGTGTAGGCTATATGATAATAACGTTAATGCCCCGCCTTATCCTCGGTAGTTACTGTGGAACGAAGCTACGCTCACTCGGTGGTTTATTCGGTGGTTATCGCACCTGACCAGGGATTATCTCACCATATACACCTCGGGTCGGGGCATTAACCCTTTATTGTTTACTGGGAGGTTTGACTTTTTCTTTGGAGGCAGTGGCTGATGATAATAACCCACTGACCTAAAGCCTGCCCTTTATATGTGGTGCTATAACATAAGCTGCTAACTTGACTACAGTACCCGGCATTGCCAATGTCTGTCTTACTCAAATAGAAAAGTCCATGGTACGCAGATAGTAATGTCGCCTGATGGAGCTTATGTTATATACTGTAAATGCATTTAAGTTCGCGGGGATTTAATTTCGCGGTAGCAGGAAAAAGGACTTTTCGCGATGGTTTTAATTTCGCGGTAACACCATAGACTGCAGTCTCATACCTTGATAGAAAAATGTTCGCGGCGAAGTGGTCACCGCGAAAACCGCGAACATTAATCCACCGCGAACATTTCTGCATTTACAGTACTGTAGTTAGTTAAGTGAATGTGCCGTACAGTAGATGGTGTGGCATGGTGGAATAAAACTAAACCATGGATGTCTGCTATGAGATAGTGGATATGCTGGTTAAATGGGAGGACTGGGAGGCTCAGTGCGTTGCCTTACCTCTAAGTAACAACATCTAACACACACAATGTGATTTAGAGTAGTAGCCTGGGTGGGGGATGAGAACAGCCCTACAGTGATGGATGTCTCTGAATAACACGGTTCTGGAGAGCGCAGTGATATTAGACGTGACAGGTATTATCTTCCCGGCAGTATATATGCCCGTACAGATGGTGGCCCCACTGATAAGAAGACTTGCTAACACTTAGATTAATCTTAGTTTCTAAATATAGCAAAGCACCAAACAGCACTACAACAAATGAACTGAGCTACTGGCCACTGTAAACGAGCTAACCTATTACGTCTGTGGAAGATGTATTCCGTCTGTGGAACATGTGTTTTGTCTGTGGAACATGTGTTTTGTCTGTGGTACATGTGTTCCGTCTGTGGAAGATGTGTTCCGTCTGTGGAACATGTGTTCCGTCTGTGGAACATGTGCTCCGTCAGTGGAACATGTGTTCCGTCTGTGGAACATGTGTTCCGTCTGTGGAACATGTGCTCCGTCAGTGGAACATGTGTTCTGTCTGTGGAACATGTATTCCGTCTGTGGAATATGTGTTCTGTCTGTGGAACATGTGTTCCGTCTGTGGAACATGTAGTTCCTCTGCGGTACATGCATCCCTTCCGTCATTGTGGTACATGTATTCCGTCTGTGGAACATGTAGTTCTTCTGTGGTACAAATCCGTTTGTGGTACATGTATCACGTCTGATGTACATGGATCGTTTTTTTTAAGAAACGTGTCAAGCAATATGTTGCGCGGGTGTCGTCCCTTTTTTCGTATTATATGTCTTCTCACTTTAGTTTTGACTTAAATTGTTCGTATATCATAGTTTTCTTAATGTTATGATATTTTACTTGGTGAATTTGAAACAAAAGAGTCCAGCAAAATAAAGTATCACAAAGACTTAAAGTAATGTTAATGGTGAGAAATTTTGCTTCATATATTATAAGATAGAAGGGGAAATCAAAGTGGGCGCCAAAAGTTTGTCGATAATGTCTAGCCTTCGAAAAGTTTGTGCTAAACATGATTATTGATTGATCCACAGAATCGTTCAAGGAGGAATACACAGCGTCGACATGATAAATTTCCCTTGAGCCTGGTTCATGGTCGGTAACGTTGCGCGAACACAACTGCAGGAACCACTTGTTAACATCCCCACTGCCGTTCTGCTGATCTAGACTTTCCCCAATGCTCGGCGCGACCCGGGCACTGTTCAATTTAGTATTCCCGTCAGGCAGCTTTTACACAGATGAAGCCATTAGTGAAGTTTCCCGGGAGAGGCCGTACGTAGGATTCTCATAACATCGGCGTTCTCCCCAGACCAGACATGTCAGCCTGAGCGCACTTCTCCATACTTCACCACATGCGCCCGCTCCCCTCGGTGCGCGGGAAATGTGGCTGGAATCCCGCCTGTCGGTACATACACATCACGGTGCTCCTCCTACATACATCCACACGGACGGAGCGCCTCTTATTTAAACCAGATAAGTCTGAAGATCAGCCCTGCGCTATCACATCCTTCAATTCCAACGTTCATCACATTTTCTCCTGTGTACTGATAGACCTGCAGTTTTCGTAATCGTCATCAGGAGTATTTCTTTATTACATATGATGCATCCCCACAACCACGCCCTGTCCTTATGTGCTTATTTTATTACCCATTATCTCACGACACCTCTGTGGTTTAGATTCCAATATGTATCCAGCTGTAAAATGGTGTGTTGAAATCACCTGGGGACACCACATGGCATTGAGCGATCTAAAAACCTGCTGATGTCATCCCTGCAGTGCTGTTCCTTGTTGGGTGGCTTACCGTGGCTAGAAGCTGCGCACATATATGCAGAGTTTTCAGGCCGGGAAAGCATTATTAGAGTAGTCGAAGGCGTACGGGGAGTAGACCCGCAACCGCTGAAATAACCTGGATAAAGAGATGCTGTTTACTGTTTGCAGATGTACTCCGTTTGCGCTGTGGCAGCGGCCGGTATATTATTTATTTCAAAGTTCATACCCGGTGGCTAATTTCAAGTACATGATAGAATCATAGGGGACATTGAAGCTGAATGACCAGTGATGAACTTTCTTGTCAAAAAGAGACTACTTGAAAACTAGTGTTGACTATGTATAAACATGTAAGATTTGACTTCTATTTTGGAAGCAGAAAAGATCCACCTTTGTGTGTTCTGCGATCTTAAGAGGAAAGCCGCTTTCTGTTCGTTGTTGAGGAAAGTTAGACATCGGGTAATAAGTAACACCAAAAACAGTTTCTCAAGAAATTAGATATGGTTTTGGAAACGGATACTGAAACATTGAAACATTTTATTAGACCCAAAGCATTGTGATTTGTAAATACCTGAATACCTTGATGAGTAAGAGTTGTGACGTGAAGAGTCACGGACGCGAACAATCGGACGGAAGCGGCCGTGTTGTGTGCGGTAAGTCTGAACACCTGAGGCAAGTACACACCTTTTCTCACCTGAGACAAATACACACCTGTCCAACCAGACAGGTGGGAGTAGGTAAAGAAAAGGAAGTCGTAAGTCCATCATCAGTCTACCAAGAAAGTGCCATTTTGACATTTCAATGAGAACGAGTGTAACAGCAAGCTTACGTGTGCGGCGTAACTGGTAACGTTACAGCTTTCGGATCGGAGTCTTCAGGTCCCGAGTATGCTACCCGGTGTGCCCCGACGTTGTGCCCTTGGGAAAAAGCACTTTACACGACCTTCCTCACTTCACCCAGGTGTAAAAATGGGTACCTGACTTCGATCAAGGAGGTAAAATAAAAGATCTACCTTTACCTTCTGTCAGTACAGTACTGTGTATGTGACACTGTTAATATATGTTACTAACTTGAGTGCAGGGCCACAATGTCCTCGTCCGTCCAAAGCAAAATAGAAAAAAAAGCTTTCGGCAGACGATGGTAAGTTTTTACTTAAGGTAGTCAGTGTTGTGTCGCCCGAAAATTGCTCGGTAGGCTGAATGTTTGCGTGTAAAACAACTGTAATAAACTAGTGTGTATTATTCCAAAATGGGTGTAATAAAACCGCAATACGCAGTACTCTCTCTTCGTACACATTACATAAGTCCGAACGTCTTCGGCTCGTAAACATGGGTTTGTTGGCCTTTTTGTTCGGCGCAACTTGCCATTGGTAGACTCAAGTAACGCATCACATTATCCACATGTAAGCTCTACGTTTTGTACAAAGTGTTGTGCTAGCTATCTGCCTCTGTGGGCAGCAAGATTATGACGTATAAAAGAGTTGACGCTTTAAGTCCTTTTGCTTGTCCCTGTGGAGATGAAAATGATTTACCGTGTAACTAATTTCCACGCGATTACCCAAGAGACAACTTTATTGATGTGATTTAATGTGAAGCATAGATATTAATAAACTCAAGCTTGCTTCTCGTTGATCAAGTATAGCCAGGATTGGCAGTTACCGTTGTGTTTTGACCTAAGTGTGAGTGTGGCGTCGCAAAGTGTAACGGTAAGGTTAAGGCTCAAAGCCAAGAGGTCATGGGTTCGAGTCCCTGATAGGCTTTGTCATTGTGGCCTTGTACTCCACTTCCTCACTTCACCCAGGTGCACATGAGTACCTAGCCTCGGTTATGGCTGTTCCCCGAAATGGGAAGTGAACTGGAGGCTTTGGTGTTTGAGGAGAGCCACACATCGAGCACGTTAAAGAACCGACCACATTCATCGAAAAGAATAGGGGACCTTCCCGGTGTGAGTGGATCAAATCAACTGTCCCGACATACAGCTTACACCCTTCGGTACACACCTAATGTGACGCCATAATGCGGGTTACTTCCTATGCAATACAACCCAAACAAATAAACAGATAATGGAATCCAATGGGGAATCGGTCCACGTCATTGCCGTAAAGTGCACTTAATCTCTAAAAACATCGTCAGCTTTTTTAAAGGCTCATCATGCAAATCAGTCAACGTCTGCCAAAGCTGTTTTTGGGAATTCCACGGTCCAACGTAAGCCTACTTCCACCCGATAATGTGCCTCATCATTTATGACTGATGCCTTCCTAAAGCTAGGTTATGAACTCTACTGTGTTACCGTCTTGTTTAGTGGATGATGGACGGCGGTGTTGGGAGTAAAATGGTTTCTCAGTTGACACATCAGGAGTACACTCTGTATCGACCTATTGGACATCTCACACCCGAGGCGAGAACAGGACGAGCCATGGAGGACCTCTTTGTATTTAGTCCTGTTACAATGGAACCTCTCAACAACTAAGAAGTGTCATCGAACCCGCCCCATTTCCGTCAGGCTTCGATTCATGCAACTTCAATACAAAGTTTTGTATTATTCTGACTCAAAATGATTGCAGACATGTCCGTAATCATTGATCCGTCGCATAAATGGGTTTAGAAATGAGATATGCACTAAAACTAAGGGACAGTTTAAAAAATAAAGTGGCTGAAGTGGCATATCTAAGAGGACTGAGGACTTAAAATGTTTGGATGCCCGATTGTGGTGACTCAGCGATTCTCCGGTCTCTCTCTGTCTCCCTGTCTCTGTCTGTCTCTGTCTCTGTCTGTCTCTGTCTCGTCTCTCTGTCTCTCTCTGTCTGTCTCTCTCTCTCTCTGTCTCTCTCTCTCTGTCTCTCTCTCTCTCTCATTTACAATTATTTGTTTTCATTCGCGTCCCTCTTGTCTAAAGCCTCGTTCTCAGTCACTAGAGGAAGATATCAGTCACGGATGCTATCTGTGACGGCTGACTCTCTAGAAGATTGCAACTAACCTGATGTACTTTGTGTAATATTATGTTCTACATTAATGCCTTACAATAATCAATTTTTCAAATTCATTCATAAGGCAAGAAAAATACCACTATCTTGACATTGCCCCCAAAGACGCCATATTGATATATGTCTCCTGCCACATGGTACTTCCCACCATGCTGTCACTGAGAGGAACTGTGTGGCAGGCTACCAGGGTGTTCATAGGTTTGGTACTCTATAGCCTAGGTCAACAACAAATTTGTTAATACAAAAAAAATAGTGTAAAAAGTATAAAAAGACAAAGGAAATTGCCCCATGAAGAAGAAGAAGAAGAAGAAGAACTTTATTGCACGACAACTGTAGAGGATACAGTGTTTGGCAACTTGTACATATAATACATACAGAACAAAATACACCAAGCCCCCAATCCCCTGGTCTTTTTCAAGTCGATTTGACCCGAAGCTTACGTCACTTGACCTGAGTGGAAGCGTGACGTCAGCAATAGTCAACCCTATTTAGACCGACTTTTTTGGTCAGTCTGGAACCTTTTGAGGCTGTAACTCCTAAACGACATATCAGATGATCACTAAAGTAGAGAATGGTGTAAATATTAAAGTTGAGGATGGTAAGAACTAAAAGCTAATGGCACAACCCGCCGTACGTGCAATTTGTCCGTACGTTTTTTTGGGGAGGCCACGTCCGCCACGTATTTCTGAAAACGTAGGGAACGACTGCTAAGAGCAGGGAGGGAGTACGTCAACGCACGGCACACAGAGCCTTCGGCGTGTCTGCGTGCTCCAAAATCCGTCGGATTCCCTGCGAGTTCGTACGGAGGCGGTACTTACCACTTATAATTACGGGTCCCAAAAGATTGCCAACGTTTGGCACGTAGACAGCACGTATTTGCACGTATGGCGGGTTGTGCCCTTAGCCTACAGCAACAACACCATTATCTTATCTGTAACATACAGTGTTTTTGTCATTTTATGACCAGGCTGATATCTACATTTGTTTCTCACCGATATGAATTTAAATTAGCCATATTGGATCATTTGTCCTTATTATCAGCCTCTAAATCTGTCATAATTAGGTCATTTCTTACTTTCCTACCGAAGGCTATAGTCTATGGGCAAGGAATGGTTTTGTACGATCAAAAGAAACCACTTCTATAATGGAGTTTTTTGAAAACATGCAACAACCAAAGTTTATTTTGATGTTTGTTAGCAAGTATGTATTAGCAGCTTTCTTAGATTACTCATGTAGCCGAATGACGTCATCAGAACGATCATCGTTTGGGGGGGACTAAATTCATGACCGGGACTAAGTATCAAACATAAATAATTTTAATGAAAATTAGTTTGTAGGTGAAATACTTAGGGAGTCATGATATAACCGACTTTCTATTGATGAGAAAAGGTCAGCAAAGTATTAAAGCAGAACAACATGTAATAAACCGTACTTATTATGAATTGCGGTAATGAAAGATTGCTGCTTACCTACAAAGATTGCTAAAGGTTGTTACTCTGTGACTGGAGCGTATCCTCCGTCGACAAATCATAATTGTAAACGGTCTATGTTTTGAGTGTTCCCACCTATATCTCTAAATTCAATAATATGCTTACGTAGTTGTTTTGTTAACTTTCTTCATTGGATATGCATGTTAAAAGCTTAATATAAAGAGCTTGATATCATTAGGCTTGTCTGTCATACACACACGCACACACATACACAGACAGACAGACAGACACACACACACACACACGTAGTCGAAACATACTCCTTCTTGGCAAAATAAATAAAGCGATAAAGTATGTATTATTTATTACCTAAAGGGAGTTACAAAATATTTGAAAAAAATGTTTTGCTGTCTCTTGATAAGACACATGGTGCATTATATACGAGGGGTGTTGCATCTACTTTTCGGCGGCTCCAGGAATCGTCCAAAAACCTTACGAAAACTAGATATCCAGGATTCGTACTTCCGGTGCCGTCAATCATGGTGATTGACAGGACAGAAAACATTATTATGCACGCCCATGTTTCCATATATGGGTCGACCTCGTGAGACCTCGACAGACTCAAGTTGCGAGAGATTAAAACCCGGAAGTGACCGCTGCCCTCCCCATGATAGGACGTCATCTGAATGCTGCTAACACGTAGATAGAATGTGACGCTACACGAAAAACAACTTCAAACACACAACACATAATTTTATATAGTCGTGCGACTGTTATTGTCTATCGTTGTGGAAAACGGTTGTCTTTAGACATGCGTTCAGAGTATTACGGGACACCCGCGGTGCAGGATACCATTGCGGTGCGTGCGTGACCCACAGTGACCGCTTGCTCGCAAATCAAAAATGGCGGGAGAAATCCTTATTTTCGTCAGGCGTTCAGGCCGTTTTCTGGATATCCAGGAATCGTCCTCCTGTTCAAGCCGTTTTCTGGATATCCAGGATTCGTCCTGAGCCTGTTCAAGCCGTTTTCTGGATATCCAGGATTCGTCCTGAGCCCGTTCAAGCCGTTTTCTGGATATCCAGGAAGCGTCCTCCTGTTCAAGCCGTTTTCTGGATATCCAGGATTCGTCCTCCTGTTCAAGCCGTTTTCTGGATATCCAGGATTCGTCCTCCTGTTCAAGCCGTTTCCTGGATATCCAGGATGTGGACCAGGCCTTGTGTGACAAAGGGACGCCATCTGGATGCTATTAACACGTTACCGTGAATGTGTCGCTATACGGAAAACAACAGTAACTTTATCCCATCTTGACTGCCATTTGTTAATTCATTACGCAAAAAGCATTTTGGGCCTGATACGTAAGTAACATGTAAACATCAAAGTATCATTATCAACATTCGTTTAAGTTCTGTAACACCAGGATCAACAGAATAAACTACACGATCTTCAATTTGCGGGGAGATACAAAGATGGCGGCTTTCTGACGAAAACAACATGCCCCCGCCCTCCGCATAGTCTCCTCTCTCGAAAACAGGAAGCTCCACCCCCACGTACACGTACGCGTTCTGGATAAACACCGTCGTCTATCCAGGAAACGTTCTGTTTGCGACGATTTCTGGATATCCAGGAATCGTCCTTTTGCTCAGGACGATTCCTGGATATCCAGGATTCGGCATATTACGAAAGTTAGATACTGACGAAAGTTGGATACAACAAGGGGGATTAATAAGTTCTCGGTATCACCCAGAAATGATAAGCATAACTCAGATTTCGAAGCATAGATGTCAAGTATGAAGTATTTCTGAATGTGTACCAAAATTCAAATTATTGTGATCATTACTTTGTCGGCTACACTCAGTAACGTTAGGTAAGAGAAGTGGAAAAAACGTGGACAATTGAGCTGCGACCTGAGGTGTGCGGGTTAACTTGCTCTGAGGAATACCCATTCCTAGATCCTTTCTACTTCAAATATGAAGGAAATGATTATCAAACATTTTGACAATTTCTTCAAAGAATTTACGGCATAGGAAACTCGACCCACCCATGTCTGATCACCATTCACCTTTGTTTCTCTGGCCGAAATTTGAGTTGTGCATATTATTTTCGATTAAGGCCGAGAACTTATTGATCTCCCCTCGTACATGTATCATGACATACATGAAATGATATACTAATCATCGATCTTAACGACAGGTTACAGATAACGTCCACGTTATAATTGTTTTGAATTATGATTGTGTCATAAAAAATTGTTAAACAACAAAAGGACGATTAAAAGAGAGTGGGCCATTAGAATGAGTAGTAAAACATGATACATGAAAGCATCTAGCCTCAATCAATATCTTCCTCTTTTATGTATTATCTTACACTAAATCGCACTTCTCTCGTGTAAAACATTTGACACCCATGACTATGATAAGTCTTTTGTAAATGTTAACGGTACCATAGAGAGTTCCGTAAGAATGTAGGTCATCTCTGACCTCTCCGTCACCCTAACAATGGTAATGGCTGAGGCAGTACATGGACTGACGAGAATCTAGCTCAACAAGGGTTCTTAAACCTCATACCTCCGTTACAAAGTATTGAGCCTTGGTATATCAGTATTTTTTCTGGTGCTGATGATGATCATGATAAGGCGGCAATGGCAATACCTAAAATAGTAGTACTGAGTACGACAAAGTTCTGTCCTTTCGAAAGACATTGCTTACTTTTTATCATAGATTACGCAAATGATTTACATATAAAAAATAATTGTTGCATAGAAATGTACGTATCGAACGATTTTTTTATTCCTTCCATTTGCCACAGAAAATTATGTCACTTTCTTGTCTATTATGCAAATCAGGTTCCTCTTTGACTAATTGGTATCTGTAGATTCTTCACCTCAGTAGTAGTAATAGATATTCCACCTGCCATAAATTACTTCACATGTCCAGTATTTTTCTGAAGAACTCTAACATTCAGCTTACATGTAGGTCTAAAGGCTTGTGATGATAAGAAATTATTTCCACCTATAGTCTTGTTACTGTAGAATAATTTAGGATGAGGAGCACACATTCATATGACTACCTTCGCCAAGAAGGTTATGTTTTCGTTAGCAATAGTATGTCAAGAATGCTTCGGTCTTAATACTTTGTATGTCTTGTTACGGTACTGTAGAGAGACCTCAGTTTTTTTTTATATCTCGTGTTCTAGACATGCTATAGTCGTGGATTTTGCGTAATAGATAGATCTTGCTACATAGTGTAAGTGGTGAAGGTTCGGAACTGCTGGGCCTAGATTTCTTTCAGTTTTTAAAAGTGAAAAACTCGAGATGGGTTTACGTACCGTTATGATTTTGGTTTGTTTTTATACACGTTTTATCTTAACTCAACTGTTTTTCTGATATAGCGTCATATAATAAATGATATATTTCATAGTATGTAAAATTCCTACTCACGGGTGTCGAAAATGGTATTAGCTTAATTTCTCCCCCAAACTGTCTATCTTATAGAAGAAGGACTTTTTTTGCACGACAATTGTACATGGTGCAATGTATGGCAACGACTAAAGTACAAAATAGAGGTTTTGGATAAAGCTAACCTAGTTAACATAACAATAAGGGCTAACATAATTCATTGATATAGTATTACAATGCCAATGGAGTAATCGTTAGTTTCGGTATTCTTTCTAAGAGCAGAGCAGTCTATGATATATTTGCCTAAATTTGCATTATGGGAGTTGTGTCATCTAAAGATATATAGAAATCTGTTTGTATCATCGATTCTTTTGAAATCAGTTGTACTTAATTCCAGAAATGTGAATAATTTATTACTTAAACTAGCGTATCTAGAACATTCCATCATAAAGTGAAAATTATCTTCAATATGCTTTGGGCAGAATGGACAGGGTCTTTGGTCAGGGGCTATATTGTAGTATCTGCCTGTTTCAATATTTAATTTATGGCTACTGATAGTTAACTGAGTTATTGCTTTGCGAATTTCAAAGTTATCTATATCATACAGATATGTTTCTTGTTCGGCATTCTTTATCAACTTCGCTCTATATATTCTGTATGCTTGTATGGTATAAGTATAATTAGTGTATATTATACTCCCTTATTGTTGTACACATTTCCCTTAGCCTCAATAGTTGATGTTGTCCAATTGTAATTTGGTGGGTAGAACGTTAAATAATTACATGTCATTCTGTTCCACTCTGCATCTGTCCATAAACATTGCATAACTTCCCCTGAATGTGACAGATAGGGAATTATCATCTATGTCTGGGATAGAAGTGCTTATGTTTTTATGTTACTACATGAAGTTTTTTTCCTCTTAGCTCTGCAGCTTGAAATGTACATATGTATAATGTATTTTACGTAATTTTAGTGTGTTTATTTTATTATCTTTCTGCCATGTCCGTTATGTGTGCATTGATGCATTTTTATGTGGAGGACCCCAGGAAGTATAGCTGACAACAATTTGTTAAGCTGAATGTGGATCCAAACAAAGTCAAATAAAGTTAAAGTCCGTTTATTATAAGTAAACAACTTACTTGTCTCTTTTTGACGCATTTGAATAACTTAAAATTGTATTTTATATTGCCAACACTGTGATTTCCAAAAACATTCTCATTTGTGCTTCAAACGCAAATGCATGGTGAAATTGGCGAAAATAACGAAAATATCATTTCGTTGCTGCAAGAGGAGCATTGCCTTCCAACCAAATCGATAACATACAGCACCGGCATGTTCCCAATCTGTCACCCTATGATATATAACACACCCCTGGATAAGCTTTCGTTCATAGCTTTTCTTATGTCTTGCCGGATCAACGTCTATTTCCCCTTTCTTGAGGGGAATGGGATGGGATGCTGTTTTTCTGCTGCCTGTGCAAACCAGCGACTGTTGGAAATCTCCAGACATGTTCAGATGGACATCGTTTCATAGCGAATTCTGCAGACTTTATTTTAGCTGTATGAAACATGACCGTATCCCCGGTGAGCCACAACTCACAAAGACACACACCACACATGCCTCGTTTCATGGCGAATTCTGCAGACTTTAGTTCAGCCGTATAAAACATGACCGTATCCCCGGTCAGCCACAACTCACAAAGACACACATCACACATGCCTCGTTTCATGGCGAATTCTGCAGACTTTAGTTCAGCCGTATCAAACATGACAGTATCCCCGGTGAGCCACAACTCACAAAGACACACATCACACATGCCTCGTTTCATGGCGAATTCTGCAGACTTTAGTTCAGCCGTATCAAACATGACAGTATCCCCGGTGAGCCACAACTCTCAAAGACACACATCACACATGCCTCGTTTCATGGCGAATTCTGCAGACTTTAGTTCAGCCGTATCAAACATGACCGTATCCCCGGTGAGCCACAACTCACAAAGACACACATCACACATGCCTCGTTTCATGGCGAATTCTGCAGACTTTAGTTCAGCCGTATCAAACATGACCGTATCCCCGGTGAGCCACAACTCACAAAGACACACATCACACATGCCTCGTTTCATGGCGAATTCTGCAGACTTTATTTTAGCCGTATAAAACACGACCGTATCCCCGGTGAGTCACAACTCACAAAGACACACACCACACATGCCTCGTTTCATGGCGAATTCTGTAGACTTTATTTCAGCCGTATAAAGCGCGACCGTATCCCCGTTGAGCCACAACTCTCAAAGACACACACCACACAGGCCTGGGAAATATATGTTGTGTTACGCGACCCTGGCAAAACCTGCCGACCCTAGCTATTTTGGTCGACCGATGGAATGGGACATAAAGTTTGCTATCTCTCATCTTTGTCATGAATATTCAAAACAGAATCCAAGAAGTATATCATTCCTTTATCTACACTTACCTATTTGTTGCATGCTAATAATTTTTCTGGAAATATCTTTCTTCTGGTTGCTCCAATACAATCACATTGATGACGTACTTTCGGACCTGGGTCGTCCAATCACAACACTGAAGAAACGGACAGAAATAAGAACTATTTCAGAAGGACTTGAATGAACGACAAGCAGTTCTGGAGAGTACTAGTAAACGTCGTTTGACAGCACCTCGCAATGGGGAGGACCAATGATAATGATGGTTTTAACAGTGTTAGTTTAGGGATTTTGTGACCTTGTACTGCTATGTTCAATCAGCGTGCGTTCAAGGTTTTTTAATCATTCTGGCGAAAGCTTTTGTCACCATAATCGAATTCATATCTACCTACCTATCTATCAGGACCGGAAACATATAACAAAAGAAACTTTAATTTCACGTATTATATTCATGTATCATGTATCCACCATTATCATTATCATCGAACTTCATACTTTAGCATTTTATCGATTGTATCGATCGGAACTACCAAGTCCTGTATGCAACTCGGCAGCCAAATAGATACCAGGCTATGAGGGCCTTACATCTACTAATGTAACCTGCAATGTCTACATGTGGAGGTTTCTCAACATGATTTAAATATCTACTCTACTGTGGGATATCGTGGGGTGCAGTAGACAGGGTGTTCGATTCACAACCCAGAGGTTATGGGCTCGAATCCGTTGATGTGCCACCCTTGGAAAAGACACTTTATTCACTTCACTCTGGTGAAAATGAGTACCCAGCTTCGGTTAGGGCCGTCCCTCGGATAGGACGTTAAATGGAGGTCCCGTGTTTGAGAAAAGCCACACCTCGAGTGTTTGAGAAAAGCCACACCCCGAGCACGGTATGTAAAGAAGCCATCGCACTTGTCGAAAAGAGTAGGGGTCCTTCCCGGTGTGAGTGGATCAAATAAATCTGCCCAGATATACAGCTTGTACTGTTCAGTACAAACCTGGTGTGTTTGCCGAATATATAAAAACAAACTAAAAAACTTCAGTTGTCATGGATATCTCTCTTGATTTGCCTGAATGCACACCAGACACCTATATTTAAGGCGAGTTTATCCATTCTACCAGATGACGCTCTGAACAAAGGGCAGCTGATACAACTTTTCTAGTATCACTTCGCCATCTATATTGATAATAAATGGCAGGAACAAGCGTGCATGATCATAGCAACTGTCATAAAAATGTAAGCCGTTATAAATCAGCTTCTGAGTCACAGAACTATGGCCGTTGATGAGCAGGATTTACAGTCTAATTGTCAATCTGAGGTGATGAACGACCAGGACAAAATTGTTGACACCATAATCCTTACTATCATGTTATCGGCCATAATGACGTCAGATACGAAAGGAAATGTTAAGACCCGGGGCTATTGGCACGGATTAAAGTCCAGCGTTTCAAAGAGATCTGTGCTTAAATTGCATTATTCACATAATTTGGGGTTACAAATTATATCACTAAAGACGATGGACAGAAAATTTGGCTTCAATCAGATTAAGTTGGATGATCAATTTAAAGTGACAGCACTTCCTGGTAATACTCATTTTGTCCGTGATAAGGAAGAGGAAAGCTCCATCCAAGTAGGATAAAATTAGATAGCAACCTTATCATGGTTCAGTCACTCATATTATCGTGAATAGTCCGTGCTCTCTCCAGGGATATCTTATAAATATCAGTGGAGCGTAGAGAAAGATATGCGAAGGGGGTCGAGGTGAGACTGTTCAATTTGATATGGCGCGTCTTTACGCGTACTGGCACAGTACGGTTGGTAAGCAAGGCGGGGTGAATGGGATAAAAGGAAGATTATCGGTACCGTAGCACATCTTTGTAACAAATAAAGAGCTGACTAATGGAGCTAACGGTACGCTGTTTTATTAGTTTATTCATTCTTCATTAGTTCATTCATTCATTCATCGGTTCATTCATTTATTCATTCATGCATTTCGTTCATTCATTCATTTATTCATTCATCTGTTCATGCATTCATTTCATTAAGTTCATTCATTCATCGGTTCATTCATTCATTCATTCGTCCGTTCATTCATCTGTTCATTCATTTATTCATTCATTCATTCATTTCATTTCATTTCATTTCATTTCATTCATTCATTTCATTCATTTCATTCATTTCATTCATTTCATTCATTTCATTCATTTCATTCATTTCATTCATTTCATTCATTTCATTCATTTCATTCATTTCATTCATTCATTCATTCATTTCATTTCATTTCATTTCATTCATTTCATTCATTTCATTCATTTCATTCATTTCATTCATTTCATTCATTTTATTCATTTCATTCATTTCATTCATTTCATTCATTTCATTCATTTCATTCATTTCAGTCATTTCAGTCATTTCAGTCATTTTAGTCATTTTAGTCATTTTAGTCATTTTAGTCATTTTAGTCATTTTAGTCATTTTAGTCATTTTAGTCATTCTTTCTTGTACTTTATTCTTCCACTTGGGAGAGCATAAAAAACACTCAGTTACATATAATAAAATTTCTTTTTAAAACATGCAGCTTACATACGTTACTTGTATGCGACGCATTTATATAATTGCTTAGTAGCACTAATACATAAAATCTGTGACAATTCCACTTCTTTCTCTTTCCAAACTCATGTCGTGTGACATGCTTCTGTTTACTGTTGTTTTCTGTTATATTTCCAGTCTCGAGTCCTTCCATATCGTGTGCTTTAAAGCCATAGACGCCAAGGGCTTTATAATTTTAGCCACTGCGAGGATAAAACATTCCCAACTCTCTGCTCCTACCTCTTCTTCGACTACTTCTGCCCCTAAGAAAATCTCCACTAGTCTTTCATCAGGTTGTTGGAACACTCTAACAGCAACATTAACACCAAGTCTGTCTGTTATCTCATTTATTATATCAGTTCTGATGTTGTTCAATGTAGTGCATTCAGCTACTAAGTGTCCTACAATGTCCTGAGTCATTCTGTCACATGTTGGACACAGTCTGTTGCCTTGGTTCACTGGAGCAGTGCTCAGATGTATGAGGTTTTGCAAGTTAACTCTGTGTTCGGGTTTCTTTCGGGCCAGTGTCCACAGTTTGTTGGGCTGCAGGGTTGTGTGATGTATTTTGTAGAATCTGGGGCATGTTTGTCTCTCAGCTACCCTGGCTTTCCACCGTTCCTCTTCCTTATGATTCACAGCTGTCTTAACCTCTCGCTTCCACTCCGTTACTGAAGGAAAGTCCCTTGTTGACCAATAATTTTCCAGCTATTGTTGGAGTCCATACTCTTTGGCAAATGCAAAACAGTCTCTCACGAAGCCTGTGGTAGTTTGGCACTTTCTCCTTAGAACATATGAGTAAAGTCTGTACGTGAAGATTTTTTTGGCCAATTTTGTGCTAGGTAGTTGCCCCAGCCTCCCAAAGAAATATAGTTTGCGTTTGTCCATCATGGCTTTTAATGTCAGCATCCCTAGTGATCCCAGACTTGCATTAGTCTCTGTCTGGAAGTGCATTTCTTGCATTTGTTTTACCCCTGCTCTGTGGACTCTTTCTAACTTGAGTAGGTCGGTGTTGGTTGCAATTGGATACCACAGTTCACAGCCATGCATCATGCTAGGGATTACAATTGTGTTGTACAGTCTCTTGGTGATTATGGGGTTTGGGGTATGTCCCTCAGAACCCGTTGCCAGTATTGCACTGATTTTACCCTTCCCTTTCTTGCAGGCTTTTTCTATGGCCTCTGATGATCTGAGGTCGGTCGAGTGTTGGACCCCCACATGGGTCACCACAGTTACTTCTGGGATTGTGGATGCTCCCATCTTCCAATCACTTGTCAGGACTGCTGCTGTGGGGTGCTCCTTTACCCTTTTTCCAAACACTATATACACACTTGCTTTTTTCCTGGGCGTATTGAAACCGCCATTTCCTTCCATAATCATGCATTGCTCCTATTAGTTTCTCTAATCCCGTCCTGGTGCTTGCAAGAAGACATATATCATCTGCCAGTGCAGGTGACCCACAATAGGTTTCACCTATACACACGCCACCACCTAGGGCTTGAAGTTCTGCATGGATGTCATTTGTCGCTAAGAGATAGCAGGTGAGCGACAAAACGCCGCCTTGGTTCACCCCACGTGATGTTCTGAATTCCCTTGACATCTCCCCATTCAGTAATATACAGTAAGTGTTTCCAGTGTGCATTTGTTTCAATATTATCCATAATTTTCCATTCACTCCTTCTCTGTACTTTGCTTACTTTTCAAGGTCAACACCTTTCTCGGAGCTTCTATATGGATCTCTAAGCTGGCCCTCGCCACTATACGTATATGGCCTGGCTGCAGTACTGGCACGGAACGATAGAATAATGATCTCTTCAAACTACTGGTTTTAGAATTCTCCAACATAACATATTCCTCAAATGTAATGAAATTTCAGAAGTAATGACAGAATTCCACACTGAACTGTCAATCATACGCCTCTACCTACCTCAGATCATATCTAGCTTTTGATTTCATCCGAATAATGAATACTTAGTACATAAATTTCACATAGTGTAAGTATTGCACAATACTTGCTTAGTTTGATATACTTTATTGACTCATACCATCATACAAATTTCTGGACTAGAGGAAACAAAAACACACAAAATAACCCTACATACTACATAAAATTGTATAAAAGTATTTACAATCTACATCAAAATTGAATGACTTACATTTCTGAATTGCAGATAACTACTGAAGAAAGAAATGACCAATTTCCATCGTTTTAGGCATGCAGGTAGGTTAGGCAGAGATGATATACATTTTATGCAAATGAGAACTTAATTTGCATAATCAATTGAAAAATTGTATATTTCTACTGTTTTTCATAGCTGGACTTCAATAGATGTAGCACATGTAATTTATGATAGGTGGAACATAAACAAACCCGAAATAATCAAAGTAGGGACTAATTTGCATAATCTATGCAGAAAGGGCAAACATTGATAAAAAATGGAATTGCATACTAAGTCTTGTGACATGTGTAAGTTTGTCAATGATGAAGATTACAAAGCATAGGTTATGTGAATGTTAAAGTCATTTGCATAATATCTACAAAAAGCTATAAATATTTCATGTCGTTATGAGTTCGCCAAACTCTAGTCTGATCATGAGTTAGATTTTTTTTTCTTTTTTAACGTTTGATGCTGTAACCTTGTGGATTTAGAAATATGTTGAAGATACATCAAATGTCTTATAGATTCAAAGCATGCTGGAATATAGTTCCTTTATGATAATGCAGTTCTAAATGAAGAGTGCGTAACGTACGGCGTAAACAACAGCGCGCAAAGGTGAACCCTTTTGGTTTTTGTATGAACTGCAACTCCTCCAGTGTTGGTCCTAACAAGTAACATTAATTTGTGGATATCACTCCACTCTGAAAATAAACAGAAGTGTGACCGATTTCTTGTAACTTTTCACATATCAAACTCATGTTTTATTTTTCAACCCTACCTCAAACCAATTCTAGTCGATGGATTTTTAAAGAATGTGTTTCGGTCAAAGTCAAAGTGCAACTAGAGTTCCACGACCTCATACCTTCAGCATGTCATTTCGTCTCATTGCAATGCAAATGGTATTCAGTGAAGTCTCTTATAAGCATATTCAATATTATCAATTGTCACTTTTTCATTCGGTATGTCAATAAAGTTATAATTTGCATAATTCATATCCATCGATGCCTCCGTTGTAAACCGATTTGCATATACTGGGTACCTTGTGCTGTCTAGCATTCGAAATGTTCCTAATGGTCACTACTCGGATCTTCTAACTCAAGCACTTCCATGGACGTAGAGGAGATATCTTCTTTACACCTATTTTGTATTTGAATCACAGCAGCTATAACAAGTACTAATAGCATGGCGCAAAATCCAATGATTAGAACTTTAGATTCCGTGTAGTCCTTCCACTGAACAGCTTCAGGCGGGATATCTGTCGGTGCCATATTTCTAATGTCTTCCCTGTTGTATTGCGGCTCAATGAGAAAACCCTTGTCGTTGATATGTGGCCCAGCATCCACACCCTGGGGCGTGCCGGCCCACCAGGCCCCCGCGGTGAGGCGCAGACCCCCGGGGTAGCCGTACCCATCCCAGTCCGTGAAGCCGTACAGAGACACACCAAACGTCACGGCAGGGGACACGTGGACTAAGGTGTGGGATCCGCACATCACATCTAGTCTGGCTGCAGACATCTTTGTTCCCGGTATAACGGTCCATTGGACTTGGGAATCCAGAGGATTGTCGTTCAGACGAAGTCCGTTTTTTTCTACAGTGCTTACAACGATGTTCAGGTGGTAAGTACCGACAAGGCGGAGAACGGCAAAGTCTACTGTGGTGAAGGAGTAGTTGGTGGCATATTGTGATACGGCAGGGATCAGCATCATGAAGGGGTCGGCCCGGGCTTGGTCAACGGTTTTTGATTTACTGTGACAGAAATGGGAATAAAATCTATATAATTAAAAAAAAATGAACCCATTATTTTATGTGGTAATAAGCTTAAATAATTTAACAATAACAAAAAAGAAGAATTAAGGGTTAATTCCTTATGGTATAATGACTTGTATAGAAATTTCATTTTCATTTTTATCAAGAAAGCAATATTAAATTAGATATCAAAAATTATTTTAGAACAAAGGAACGTGAAAAAAAAAATGCTGAAACCTATCAAAAAGATAGAACACTTCTTTTCTACTGGATTAATGTACAATTTGTTACTCGATTAATGTGCAATATTAATCTACAATGTTTCAGTGTCTTTTAACTATTTGTAACTTGTATTACAAACAAACAGATTAGACCCACATTTAGATTAGACCCAAATGTGCAACTTCAGATTTTATTAATGAATGTGCAATCAGCCACTTCTCTGTGACGTCACATTATGCAGGAGAATATATGACTCAGTGAGCAGTGGATCATAAGTTGCAGTGCCCCGCCCATCGTTTCTGTTGAGGGATGGTAACAAAATCCTAATTTTTTTTTTACTATGGCCATGTTGATTTGATTATATGGATGACATCCGCGCTCGCACCAATTTTCGGCCATTTCCAAAAAAAAAAGTTTTCGACCACACAATAAATTGTGCAAAGCAGCTGTAAAATGAGCACAAATATTCCGTAGATTGAAAAAAAAGTATCAGAAAACAGATAACTAATGCCATATACAGAATGCCAAAATGAATCTAAAGTCAAAGAATAAGATGTGAAAGGACGGAAAGAAAAAAATGTATTGTTGGTTGGGGGAGGTACCAGTACAGAAAATTCAGGTCCAGAGGATCATGGTATACCATACTATGTGTGTTTAGTCCTATGTTCAACCTTCCTGGCAACTTTGATTTCATACTGAAGGCAACTTTTTTTTGGCCAAACTTTTTTTTTATTCGCTCGCTCGCATCAGTTTTGGAGTTCCCGGAGGATGTCATCCATATAATCAAATCAACATGGCCTATATTACAATCATAGAGACGGGGCAGGATAGACGTCCTGCAAATCATGATCCAGCTCACATAATCACCAAACTATCTGCATGTATATATCTTCAAATTTCTGTGATGAAAATTACAGTTCAACTTTGATCCAGAATAACTTCTACCAACACAGCTAAACTTTTAACAAATCATATGTTCCACGGTATATATTTACCTGTACTGAACAAGAAGGATCGGCTCACTGGCAGTCAGGTATTTATAACGGTAAGACGGCAGGTTGAATTCCCAGAATTCCCCAGCTTGTATCACTCGCGGAACGTTTCCGGTGAGATTGACCTGCGGCAAGAAATAGACGTTTCAGCGTATGCAATGTAGCTAGAGTCGATTCCAAGTCACCGAGAGGGATTTTGAATGATAATTGTTGTAATGAGTTTCAATTATTTTGAAAATAGGAACGACTAAGCTAAATTAGCTTTTAATTGAAACAAAATATGAACTGTATTACATACGTATGGTACGATATTTCATAATGTTACAAGTTACTGCGCAAATTATTTTTTGTGTTCTTGATAATTATTCACAGAGCTGCTCTTATTGCAAAGTACAAAAATACATCGATGGCTTCATGAGTTAATCTGTATATAACATACTTAATAGTAGTACTATTGAATTCTCAGTACACGACACCCAGCATCGGCCTTTGTCTCTGTTGAGGGATGGTAAATGCCCTCTGATGATGATGGCACATTTGACCGCTTCTGATGCCGCACTCCTGTTCAGGTCAAATGACGTAGGCTTGAGGTCAACTAGATTTCAGGTTCCAAAATTGTTGGCAACTAAATTTCAGGATATGTCAGCAAATGTGGTGGATCTAGCTTTAGCCGTTCAGGCGTTATGCTACACCAAAGTTGGCAAGCATAATTTTGTATAAAGCATTTTTGACAGTTAATTTAGTTGTTAACTTTTTCATGTGAAGACTTTTGAAAACTGTGAGTAGCATCATATAGTCTATTGAAATCTGTTGCAATGATTGACTTGGTGCCAAGATCAATCATCTCCATTGCCACATATTCGCTCCGACTCGTTTGAGGGTTTTCCAGTATGCCTGAGTGGATTTGTGGCGCCGTAATTTTTCAGCAGAAGTCTGGGTGGATGTTATACCCCCCTCACATCAGGCGAAAATCGATCGGACGACGAGTCTGCGAGCTCTAAATTACGAAGAGACATGACCCTGCTGCCGACGAAGAAATGACAGAGTTTCCCCTTTCCCGTCAGGGCCATACCTCCTCGTAATTTAGAGCTCACAGACTTTTCGTCCGAACGATTTTCGCCTAATGTGAGGGGATATTAGGAGGGCCCTAACCCAACAATGACACCAGCCCAAAACCAAATCCTAACTGTACGTAGGAGCAGGAATTTGCCTCCCCACTGGTGAGCTTGCCTGAGGGGACTTGAAAATGGTTTAAGTGCTGTAAACTTGAGTATTTCAAATAGTTTTTCATTACCTAAATTTCGACCTCTGACCTCCCGTAGAATGTTACTCACTCTCAAGCTTCCGTAGTATTTCATTTCGTGATTATTTAATATCTGTATATACTGTCTTATGTAACATTGTCTTGTACTGTTGTTATGTTATATATTTTTTAAACCTATGCAATCAGCTGTGCTGCCTATAGGTCTGTCTGATATGCCGTCGCATTTTGAGTAAATAAAAAAGAAACCTGAGTATTGTCTTTGGAAGCCAGGACGCGAAAGACGTCTCCCTTGTCTCTCTCCTTCAGCGGCACCAGAGCGAACTGTTTCCCCCAGGTGCTGACGGGAGGGATCATCTCCACGATGTGCGCCCCGGAGCCCCTTACCTCGGCCCGGGTCCCCACACTGGCGAACACGTTCCCGCTCAGAACAGCTACGGGTTTACTGGACATGATGAGGGATCCTGTAAACAGAAAACATTTTTTTCTTTCTCTTTCTTTGAAGAGATTCATCAGTCATGTATGTACACAGTTAATAGAATTTCTCATCAATCAGGGAATACCTTTTGAAAGGTAAACACACGTACCTCCAAATTTTCGATGGCTATCAGTCCATCTTGATCACGGAGTGATGTAGTTCTCGCGAGAGTCGCGAGAGTTGCGAGAACTAGGTCAAGACTTGCGTGGATCTTCTGCCCCTCACCTCGCCTCCTTGCGGAGTAGAGGTAAGTAGGACTTGGGCAGCTCTTAGCTATCATTTTCGTTGTCTATATCATGCTTATCGATCGCTGAATTCATGACAAATCACTATTGAAAATATTTTGTTCTGGAGATAGTAAGTTAATGAATTCAACATTTCCTCCTACTTTTAAGCCATTAATCTAATATGCTATACGTTTTGTAACAGCGAATTATTAAAAAATAGTATAAACGTCGTTGTTCTGTTATAATCGAAACTACATGTATATGCGCCTTCAAAGGTGATTGGACAAAACAGTGCTAAAACGTGTTGCATTTGTGTCCTTTTCAAGTTTGGTTTAAAGGCACATTTCAGCTCATAGATGATAACAACTGACAAATTTGAATATTCATGCAATTCCGCTAGCTTTGTGAACTGGACTAGATAATAACTACGAATTCAACGATCTCATACCTTCACCAAATAGTTTTAATCTTTGCAAGTGAAGTATTTATAATCTTTTTATAATCATTCTTTTTGTTATGCAATTAAGTCACTAATTTGCATAATTTTTCCCTCAAACTTTTCTTTCAATAAATTGCAAACGACGCAACACTGTGGTTAACCCAGGCAGCTGTACTTAATATAATATCGGCTGATATCAACGTACAGAATTCAGACACTCTGCAGGGCAGATTGCACAGTTGTGCTGCGCAGTGGTTCAAAATCTAATTTCAGATCCTCGAAAATCGGGAGAGGTTTGTGTAAAAAACGTAACAGCTATAGTCCAAGCTTTCCTATTTTGATCAAGATGTTTCTTTTTAAACTTAAGTAACTTAGTTGGCGTAAGGACATACTTGATTGTTTTTGGTCCCGTGAATGGATGCTGGGGGCAACTGAAAAAGGACATTTTGTTTAATAGAGCATTTATCTGACTTTGGGCTGAATAACCCCCTGTCATCTCTGGATAGTTATAACGTAGTACCTGGCAAAATAAGAATGATATGATTGAGATAAAAATAAGATTGATATTTTGTAAGTGCTTAAACGAGGTCTTATTTCGCTGCTTTTTATGACAGGATCCAATGAAGAGGCTCAACTATGATGACCGCACATACATGTAGAATGTTGTATATTCATGCCCAACGTATCTTCAAATGGACGCTTACCTGTTAAGTCGTCACTGCTCTGAATCTGCAACGTTTCAAACTTGCTCAGCGTTGTTGTAATTCTCGCCTTCGCATCATAGCTATGGTCCTCAAATACTACAGGTTGGCTTGGTACAATGACGACAGTGGTGTTGTCATACGCTCCAACAAGCCCGAACTCTGCCAACAATAAATATAGGATGAGACAAAGGTTTTAGCTGGCTCAAAATTAAAGATTCCTTTGTGTCAATTGACTCGATAATATGGATGAAATTCTATAGGAAATTTCGAACTAGAACGAACTTTGCCAACAATAAATATAGGATGAGACAAAGGTTTTAGCTGGCTCAAAATCAAAGATTTCTTTGTGTCAATTGACTCGATAATGTGGATGAAATTCTATAGGAAATTCCGAACTAGAACGAGCCTAACTAGAACGAGCGTGAGAAAAAAAGCTGTTGAATTGGCTTTGGCTTATTACTACTGTATACTGACAGTATCCGTTTTTTGTAATTTATGGCATTGCTGATTTTGCAGCTAGATCTACTTTGTACAATTAACAGAATGATGGAAACCTTTCAAAAACGGGGGGGGGGGGGTTGATGCGCACGCGGTAGTCATCCATATAATCGAATAAACATTTGATGGTTGGTTTTCAGAGACAAGTGCAAAGGACCGTGCAACCTGGAAACGTCTAACGTAGAGGAGCAAGGGGCCAGTCCCTGGCCTAGGCACTTAGGCAGGTAGGCAGGTTAGTTGACTTATGGTGACTAAGTATTACCAACTCAATCAGAGTACAATATATTGTGACGGATTTTGAAAAAAAAATTTAAATCTTATGGATCACAGAAGGGCCAAAATTGTAAAATAACTCGGATGGTAACCTTGATTGTACGTGTAAAAGTGATATACTTGTAGTTCGGTATGTGTTGTTGTGTTATTGGTCCGTCGAGTCGACGAGGGCCGCTTTTGTCATCGTTGTCGTCCATTCATCAGGTAGTCACATAAGTTCGCAGGTGGCTGTATAGCCCTATCTTCGCTCTGAATTCCGTATGTACAACTGTAGCCATAACAGTACTTACAGAAGTGGTACTTTGGCCGTAGTTGTCAACGTGGTAAATAATACCCGTCTACCACATGCACACTAGCGTCACTTTGTGCACCTCTTGAATACAGAAATAAACGACGTTTTGGTTGTGATACTATTTCTTGTCGCCTCAATTTTAATCCGTATTTATTTTGTTGTCACAATCGCTCATTAGATGCTCTCTCATAAAATCTACTTGCTGTGGCGTTAGTATCTTTGTCGGCATACACCCTACTTTCACAACAACAGAAAATATGCCCTGTTGTAGATACGAAAATACTTTAAGTTTTGGGACCGCATCTATAATTATTTATTCTGCTCGGTCCGGATGACCCGGATGTTGACCTTTGACCCCACAGTATATAAGGATGCTTCATGGGTCTTGTCGTTACTTCGTCGATGACCCTCCGGCCACGTCTGGAGCCTGAAGCGCGGGAAGCGCGTAGGCGGGCGTCTCAGCGCATAGGTGACTTTAGGCTCCAGACGACGATTTCCGCACCACTTTTTTTCCCAACCTTTATTTAGCCTTGATACATCATTCGGCCTCAGCCGTTTTTCAAGATTTCAAGGGTAAGTAAACTTTATAACGGAGGGTCGACGGTCGAGCAGGACAAATAGGATACTGCATCGACACCTATACCTGCAGTGCAATGTGACCCTGTCAGAATTGCCCTGATGAAGGTGACAGACGATCACCCAAATTAAATACGTCATTTGAATAAAATATTCAGTTGTGTAATAAGAATCTTGTTATTCCACCAGTTGACATTTTTGCCCCGTCCTCCCTACACGTCTGTGGGAAAAGCGACATGCAGAGGTTAAACAAACCTGAAGGAATATGAACGAACCCCTCCTCTGGTCTGTTACTCGTGACGGTACTACAAGGCACCAGGTATTCCGTCCCCAGTACGTCTATGGGGAGGCCCAGGTACCCGTCGGTTGAGTCTCGTTCAGTAAAAACACCATAAACTATGATGTCGTCTTCGGCTCGGATGGAGACCGCATGACGTCCTTTCCTACTCCCCCGCATCTCCACACCATCGCGCGGGAGATTAACTGTCGCAACCTGCGTCATGTGTAAAGAGAATGATCATTACCTCTGCTGGTGGAAAAGTTGGATTTAACACCGTTAAGTGCAGTCCGTTCCCTGGTGTGATAGAGAGTCTTTAGGCAAGCTTTATATCTTTTACATCTGCAAGGTCATGCATGTTGATTAGGTAAGAAGGTTGATATCCGCGCGTGTATTACTTTTCGTGTGCTGTTAAGACTGTTAATCGTACAAAGCAGCTGTAAACTAGCAGATATATCCCGTAAATTGGACACAGAATACTGGAAAGCGGATACCATTTATGAAGAACGCCACATATAATCCCAAATTCAGATGTGAAAGAACAAACATGAAGAATCTGTTGTTCTGTTTACCATTATACTCCGTGGGTTCTGTTTACCATTATACTCATTCGACTTCATCCACCTTTCAGGCCACTTAAATTCCATAGTAAAAGCACTTTGTTTGCCACACTTTCGAATTCTATCATTCACTCCCTTTAGTTGTGGGTCTCCCAGACGTCGATGTTATCCATATAATCAACATGACCATACCCAACATCAAAAGTAGCTATACATGTCAAACAACCATGTATCACGGACGATTTCCCCAGTACACTGTTGTTTCACAGAACACACAACTGCGTTTGCACTTCTTTGTAAGTGCGATACCGCATGCGTACAACTTCGAAGGATGATATCATATCCGACAGCGTGTTGTCAACTAACCTCGCCGAATCTCACGTTGACAATTGAGGTGAATCCGACAAGTGGTACATCGACAACCACCGACGTGGGCTCGGGGCTCGTGCCGGAGATGAGAAGCTGGGGCCGGTGTCCCGCTCGCTGGAAGTTTTCGACGAACGACAAGACAAACTCAGTTCCTTTGTTGTCGCGGAAACTGTCATCTATAGAAAAAAGAAAGATAACTAAGAACCTAGTTCACACCTTCTATGCTTCATTTAAACCATGTTGATACGATCATACGGATGGCATCCGCGCGCACATCAAGTTTTGTCCGTTTGTAAAACAGTTTTCGACGAAAAAGTCGTACGAAGCAGCCGTTTGTAAAACAGTTTTCGACGAAGAAGTCGTACGAAGCTGCCGCAAAACGAGCATATATATGCTGTAAACTGAAAATTTCGCAAAGCAAATCGTTCGGTGTAATATAACCAGCTGCTGCCGCGCCGCGTGCCTGCGAAGTTGGTGTGTTACGCTGAACGGCGGTTATACCGGCTACATAGATACAGATAAAGATTCAAATACCGACGAAAGGAACGTCCAAGTCAATTCCAATGTTAAACAAGAAGATGTGGAGGAATAAAACTAAAGAGTTTGTTGTATCATTTGCAGCCAATAGGCACCCATTTTTATGTAATGGGGCTAATGTACATGCTCGCGGCACCTCCTCGAACATGGGACCCCGTTTTACGTACATTTCGAAAGACGAATAATTAAGAGAACTCTTTTTGCACAAACGTTTTTCTTACACACTGGAATCAGTTTCTGGATATCAAGAGAATGTCATCCATAACATCGAATCAGCATCGGCCCTGAGCTTCAGGACAAGTCTGCCAAGGTTACATTCTTCCAAACGTTAACACCAAACATGTCCACACCTCTCACACAACCTATCTTTACGGTACAGACACGCTGCTTCCCCTGCTGAATATAGATGGAAAACATCCGGTCACGATAAGGACGACCTTCATTATCACCGGTACATTCCATAATATATACTGCGTACACAGGCTCATTCAAAGGCGCAGTCACAAAAGCATGTATATCAAATCGTTATGAGGTCCGTATTGACATTTTTCATACGTAGTCGTACGTACAATGCGTATCTCTTACGCATCTCAATCGTTTTGTGTCCGTCTGATTGGTCGTACTGTGCGAATGCCTGCATACGTCGAACTGACACAAAACGATTGAGATAAGTATGGGGCGTGTTGTGTGTTCGACAGTCAATGCAGATCTTATACGGACTTCATATAGACGGATCTGTGACTGTGTACACTTGTGCGTACATTCTAGTCCATAGGAGTTGTGTTTTGTCCTTTGTTTATCTTAGATAAAGTTCTCTGGAAGAAGTTGTTTTTAGTTTTTCCCACGTGTGAGACCTAGTTATCATCAGTAAAACAGAGCTTTGCCTAAAGGTGGGTTCACATCTCCGCATGATTTTCGCGTGAAATTATGTCAATACGTCCAACATTCGGATTTTTAAAAAAATAAATAAAATTATACGTCACGTCATCTGGCGTATGAACTACGACTTCAGCGTATCAAATTCGCACGAAGTGCGTATACTTTGCATGTGAAGTGCGCAACACAAATTTCCGTGCTGCGAACAGCTGCTTATGAGGTACGTATGTTGAACGTATTACGGACGCACACAACGTCTGCAGACCGCATGCCTGACGCATTTGGTGCTGATTGCATTCCGAAATCATTTCAGGTGTGCCAGAGGAAAACTTTGTACTACGTGTACTTTTGCTTACATGCAGTGCAAGTAGAACATTAATAAGCAGTGAAGGGTTTTTGAAATTCATTTGCGAAGCAGTGTGGCAGTGATGCACACTGTATTTACATTAAACGTTATGCACTGTTAAAATTGTGTTAGTTATCACTTTGTCCTTAAATGATTCCCTATATCATCTTGGTATTTCAACTACTGTAAATAAAGTATACATACACACCGTAGAACGTATTCAAGATGTTCATCAAACACGTAAATTAAATAATTATGAAACGTTACGCCCTCTTCCAAAGTTGTAGTATGTCTGTATTTTGCACCTTTATATCATGTGGATTTACACACATAAAAGTAGTATTATCAGCACATTTAGTCAAATATCTGATACACAAACTGACTTGTGTGAAGCGAAGCAGCCTAGATCATCCTGCCATGGAACAGAGCTTGCTTCAGAGTTGACCCAATGCTTGAGCAGGTTCCCCTGAAACTTGCCTTCCCGGGTCCATGGAGGCTCTGCATTTTGCCTTCCCTGGGTCTCTGTTGGGACCAGAAACATTGGTGGTGTCCTGCAAGTTGTGACCATGTCGCCATGTCCCCGGTACAAAGTCATGTAGTACATCTTCTACCTGGTACAGCTCTTCATCCTGCAGTCCGCAGGCCGTCTGGTCTGCATGTCGGAGCACCGCCATAAATTTATGATAACCCAGACGCGTCCTTTCGCGTGCTCGTCTTCTTCTTTCTCTCTCTTTTTAACGAAGGAGATGGAGTTGTAGATCCATGATGTCATGCTGGTGTTGGATGGCAGCAATCATGAGTTGTTGTCGGTCATGGCCAGGATCTGCCATCTTGAGGAGATCTGTTCTTTCTGGACTTACAAGCACCTTCGTATTTATACCAAATCTGGAGTGTGCGTCGATCACGCCATCTGTCATCATCATCATCGGTCGACTTGCTTAAACACAGCGGGGTTTTACCTACCCTTACGGGATGATATACCCTTTCGCTGGCTAATTACAAGACGGGGATGCGCCAGGTCTCCCGTCTGTTCATCTGTAAGCGTGCTAAGCGCAACCCGCTCGCAGAACGAACGGTACTAACTCGTGACCTATGTGGACATTCATTATACGTTCGTTCATGGTGCGTTGCATTTGCGCT
>CM033035.1:12929694-13071107 GCA_019207045.1 Branchiostoma floridae x Branchiostoma belcheri
ACAATCCCCGGTTACACATAGCCGCACATGGTCGGGTGTGGGCTGGGATCAAGGTTGGCTGTGGTTGGCTGGTGGTCTGCTGCGCCAGCCGCATGTTTTAAACACTCAGCTGTGGTCTGGAATGGGTTGTCTTGAGTGATTGGCTGGTGTTCGCGAGTCCCTCCCAACCATGTCTTAGTCACCGATGACTTAAGCTTAGGGCACAGCCCGGCGTACGTGCAAATACGTACTGTCTACGTGCCAAAACGTGGGCAATCTTTTGGGATCCGTATAAAAGTGGTAAGTACCGCCTCCGTACGAACTCGTAGGGAATCCAACGGATTTTGGAGCACACAGACACGCCGTAGAACTTTACGTGCAGGCAAAACTTGGTGTGCCATCGGGCTGCGAATTCGCCCCCCGTACGTGCCGGTACGGGCCTGCCCTGTACAGCCTGGACGTTTTCAGGAATGCGTGGCGGACGTGGCCTCCCCCCAAAAACGTACGGACAAATTGCACGTACGGCGGGTTGTGCCCTTAGCTTTACTCTTGACAGACGCATAACGATTGGCTCGTGCATAAGGCGCGTGTTTGTGCGTACACATTAATGTAAAAAAAAAGAGTAAAGTCATCATTCGTTTGGTATCTTTAAACGTACTTTTTATGCACAGTACGCACTCTATACGTATCTCAAACGTTTTATGTAACTTTACGTACAACATTTAGGACCCGTTCACCTATTCAAAATCAGTAGTTGAAATTGTACATGCACAGCATTACGTTTGGGTACTTTATTTGCATACCAAGCTGATATAGGGAATAATTCAAGAACAAAGTTCAGTTCTGTTCAGTTCGTCAAATAAACACAATAACTTTTAAAGTAAATGATGGCCGTCATTACTGTAAAAGTACACTGCCACTGCTTTACTGCTTCACAAATAGTTGAAAAAAAAAACAACTCATCAATTCTCTACTTGTACTGCTTGTTACCGTAAACAAAAATATACGTAACATAAACTGTTCCTCTGACACAACTGAAATGAGCTCCAAATGCAATCAACACCAGTTGCGTCAGGCATGCAATCGGCAGACGGCGTCCGGAATACGCTCAACATACGTGACTCATACGCAGCTATTCGCAGCAAGAAAAATTGTTTTGCGCACTTCATACGCACATCATGCGGAATGGATACGCTGAAGTCGTAGCTCATACGCCAGATGAGCATAACGTACAATTTGATTCATTCCAGAAATTCTGAATGTTGGGCGTACGGCTGAGCATCGACAGACTTTTATGCGGAAATCATACGCACTTGAAAATATACGCAGGTGTGAACCCACCTTCATATAGACTCAAATGGACGCTATTTGGCAGTTTGACGATTGAGATGCACTTAAATAGCGTAGTGCATACGCATACGTTCAACTACGTATTAAAAATGCCAAGACACAGTTCATACATAAAAGATAAACGCACAGGTGTGACACGCAGAAAAGGCATTGTAGATGATGCTTGCGGAACTTTATTTTCCTTTAAAGATGAACGTGACATTGGCACATGCAGCGACCCCTTGTGGTTCCGAGTTGAAAAACACGTCGTATTAAAAAGGTACCAGATCGAGTATCGTTTTTTCCCCCATTAAACCTACTGAATCATCACCCAGGGCAATAATTATTACATACTTTCTTCCTGAAGTGATCTGAACTGACTCTGATCATTTGCCTATGGCATGAATGGATTCCAATATGCAGAAAATCAGGCCAGAGCGATATCATATCATCACGGCGCTAGACATTCATTTTATTTGTTCTCAGTAAAAAAGCAATATAATACCAAATTCAGAGTAATCATTATTAATCTAAAAAGTCACATACTGTACCAAAAGTACAAATGTTATATTATGCAAAAATCCTTTATAATGTGTCATATTTTATGACCCACGTGGACTCATTATCCCCTAATAGTATACCGCGCAGTTTTTTCTACCAGGCAGTTTTTTCTACCACGCAGTTTTTTCTCAAGTTCAAAGTGGCTGTCACTGCTAACTTATCTAATATAGTATATCTTTATCTTTGTCTCTTCAGAAGATAAAGGAGGTAATTGATGAAATCCAGAAGAGAGCAGTTGAATTGAAGAAATACACAAATTGTAAGCTTTGCTGCACTTTTATATTTAGAAAATATCTAAGCAATGATTTAACAGAAGTTAGGAATATTTTTCGGGAGAAAAAATATTAGCAAACTGTGAAAATGATTCTTATTTTACAAGCCCTAATGTTTCAAAGAAATCTTTGTTGTCGCTGCTGCTTAGAAATGTGGTGTAACGTTAGTTGAACAGTATCATGAGAAATGCAATATCAAAAGTATGGTGTTCAAAGATATACTATTACCGTATCAATTGTTAAAAGGTCAATGAAAGAAACGTCGTAGGACATAAAACACCATGGGCTAACACATATGCTTTGTTTTTACTCCTTGGTTTTTGCAAGAACTACAGGATTTCTATGACAATAGAGCATCCTTTGTGAGTATAGAATCTTCATTACCGTCAACACTTTCAAGGCGACATCTATTAGATCTTAAGCTTGTGTCTTTTGTTTTGCTTTCCATCATTGCTGATGACTTTCTTCATAGTTCATTGTCATCAATGTCCTCGGATACATTACCCTGTGCTAGATTACTCTCCAAGTAGAGGTTGAATACATATACACGTATTTTGATATTCAAGTAGAGAAAAGTATAGTTGTAGTCAAATCTGCTTGTTGCGTGGTCTCGTGTATCTTGAATTTCGCTGTACTTTAAAAAAAGAACGATTTTTCCCAACCAACGACCTCCAAGCCTGTACATACGAACCTACATACATATCTGGCACGAGTAAAATGTACAGAACTTGAGATGAATTCTCCTGTCGTTCTCGGCCCAGACGGATCGTGTTTAGGGAGCTGTAGTCTTACATTTCTCCTGCACGTTGACTGAGTAATGTCGGTCGTCATAATGACTTCTTCCCAAGCAGAGTGAAAAGTTTCGGTCACAGTTGCACAGAAGTCCTCTGCATCTGGCACTCACTTTGTCACCGGACTGCTTTTTGTCTAAATAGAATAGAAAACATCATGGAATATTGTAAATAGTTACAGTCCAAGTTCTCTTATATTTTATATTCACTATAAGGATATATTGGGCCATATAAGGTCATGGAGATGTCATCGAAACGCACATTTCAGAGAATCATTTAAACCCGATGGCACAGAAAGTTTTGCCTTCACGACAAGTTTTACGGCGTGTCTGTGTACTCCAAAATACGTCAGATTCCCTATGAGTTCTTACGAAGTTCTTACCACTTGCGGATCCCAAAAGTGTGCCCACGTGTTGGCACGTAGACAGTACGCATTTGCGCGTACGGCCGGTTGTGCCCTCAGCTTACGTCTGATGTCTGTAAAGAAATGAGAACTTACTGCACTGAATGATGACGTTTACTGCTCCCCGCGGTGCCCGAGACACATCCGGGGACACCTTTGTCCAGCTGGTGCTCAGTACGGACAGACAGGCGTGGTACTGGTAACTGTAGATGGCGAGGTACGGGAACGGGATGAGTCCAAACAGATAACCGGGGCAGCGACGCGTCAGGTCGTCATAACACTTGTCATGGTCTCTGCAGCACCTAGACAGTGGGAAACATATAGGCTGGGTTTATATAGCTGCGCTTTGGAGTCGACCTGGAGCCAAAACTGTGAAAACAAAACTTTGAGTGCTCAAGATCCCTTTTCCCAAAGTCGACTTGAGGTCAGCTCGAAAGGTCCCATTCTTCAGAATAGGACTTCACTGGTATCATGAATCTCTAATGGCCGCCATATTTTTCAAATTTTTTTCCATATATGAGATTCTATGCCATGCTATGTAAGTACTAATAATTCTTCCTGGCTACGTCAAATTACCATAGCAAAAAGTCAACGTGGGATCGTGTGTCGCTATCGGTAAGATGTTTGACCTAGACCCCAGAGGTAACGGGTTCGAAAGGTAACGCTGATGTGTCGCCGATCTTGTACCCCTGAGAAAGGCAATTTAAACTTTCCTCACTACACTTAGATGAAAATGAGTACCTAGCTTGGGTTAGGGCCATTTGTCGGATTGGATGAAGGTCCCGTGTTTGAGTAGAGTCACACCTGGAGCACGTTAATAATCCCACCACACTTATCGAAAAGAGTAGGGGTCCTTCCCGGTGTGAGTGGATCAAAACTACAGTCCCATGGCCGCACCTGGGGTAATTACTGTAGTATTGAGGTCACCTGAGTGGCGCCGAATGGCAGCTCGCTCCAGACACTTGCGATGAATACGACTACTACACTAAAAGGACAATTATCGAATTCAATTTGACAAAGTCCTCTAATATGTTAAATGCATGAACATCATTTAACTGTTTCTTGGGGGTATGTTGTCTAATCAACTTCTCTTGAACCAATGGTTTTGAAAAAATAGCGTCCTCCACAGACGAATACAACTATGATAGCAACTTTTTCATAGAGTAGTCTTTATAAAGTACTGACTGGTCTGTGTCGTCCATAGCGGCGTATTTCATGTCCCCGCCGGGCCCACAGAAACAGCCGTAGTCCAGGTAGTCAGACGGAACCCGCCCGGTAGCGCACATCATCATGTTGCCAAGCTGGAGAAGGTGTCTTTTACTGTGGTATTTGGACTGTAGTCTCTCTTGAGCTGAAAGGTATCATAATGGTAAACTGTGATTGGGAACCAATGAACTTTGTCACACTAATAAGACAGCACTTACCGAGAGTGGGTAGAATGTAAAGCAACGCACCATGCATGTATCGTTTATAGGGCCTTCACACTGAAACCGAATTATCAGGAATCAAGCAGAACCAGCCGGAATGAAGTATTTGCAAAATTCGTGACTCGTGACACATTCGGGGCCATTCGAAGTGGGAATTCCGAATGGACCTTATATCCCCTTCACAATAGAAGAAAATGCCGTCAGAATGAAAAGTCTTTTCTATTCCTGGGAATTCGAAGTGTATTCTAGAAATTCACCCTGCATTCCAGATATTCTTTTGCCCACATTCGGGCTGGATTCGAAGTGGCTTGCCGTTTCGGTTCTCAATCGAATGAAATAAGAATGTTTCGAATAACGTTGGAATGCCGTAGAATGCGGTCATACTGCAGTTAGAATAGTTAGAATACACTTAGAATCCTCTTTGAATGCCATTCGATATTTTTCCACTTCGAATGCACCTCGACAGCTTTTAACATGTCAAAAACTTTCTGGCCAGCCAAAAGAAATAGCTGGAATGGCACAAATAGCTGGAATGCAGTGAGAATTTCTGGAAGACACTACGAATTACCAAGAATTGTCAGGAATAGAAAAAAAATTTGATTCCGACGGGATTCCGGCTGATTCTTGCTCTCGTGTGAAGGGGGCTTAAACTGCGTACGTATACTTATATTATGTATAGTACATGTCCATTAAAACCAACAGGACGCAGGTGACATATGTGCACTCAGAAGAAGTTTACATTCTAAGGAAAAAACACATGTCTTAGCCAAGCACACTATATGTACACAAGAGTAGAATGCACACAATGCGCTATTTTCTTGTGACTGTAATATCTGTCTGAACATACAATGTACTACTGAAGAAAGTCGGTATCGCAGTAAGTAGCAGTCAGCTGCTCAGACGCCATGACAGTTCCAAACGACGTGTTTAGACAACAAGAAGACTTATGCTTACCTCTTGTGCCAAGCGAGGAGCTGACAAGTAGAACCATCCAGACAGTGCGCAAACTGATTATCAGGGATGGAATTTTAATTCTAAAATTCGTCATTGTCATTCTCAACAGCATCGTATCAATACAGTCACCTCAACATGCTTAATTTGGCACGGACGGAAATGAAAAAAGCTCTACATGGTTTGACCTATGTTAACATGTAAAACCGGTTATACCACATGGGTCGTGAAGACAACAAACTGCGTCATAGCAGCAGTATGTGAATAGTAAGTAAATATTGTCTGTGATAGTAGAGTGAATTGTTCTTCAGAAAGACGGTGTCCAAACTTTAAGAGTAGTGAATAAGAAAGAATCTTAGCTCAAACCACATTCAATCTTCATCATCCCATGTATCCAAAGGTATGCCCACAAGTCTCTTCGCCTGACACCCAGAGAGCTTTGGTCGATCACCCAAAAACACTTTTAGACTAGAGCTTTTATAGTCCAGACCAGATGAATGAATGAATGAATTTTATTGCTCAACGATCGCACAAGGTACAATGTATGGCAACCAGCAACAACTAATAGCTATACAGACAATATCACTACATACAGGACTACATACAGAACAACAACATTTTATCGATAATAGTACAGTTATGTATAAGTGATCTGGTCTGGCATTTGAAATACAGTATAAAGAAACTGACCTACGTAGACGGATATATGAGATGAAAATGTTAGCAGTGTATGGAAGATATCGTTCTGTGTACCAGTAAGAGAGTAGTGTGTTTTGGTTCTAATATTCTTAAACAATTTTTCTCTCTCTTTATTGTAGGTAGGACATTTCATAACAAAGTGGAATTCATCTTCGAGATTTTCATGACATGTAGGACACAGTCTCTAAGTTACGGTGATGTGCTGATGGGCACAAAACGACGACCACATCACCGGTTGCTGCCAATACTGAACATCTATGATGGCCCGATACCTATACCATCATTCGCCATTAGCAAATTTCTTGTTAAACCGTTGCAGTTCCTCCAAGTGTCGTCTATGAAAGTTAGACATACAGACAATAAGATGCGCCAAAACTCAGTTACTCAAGGTACTGGATTATGGTTCTCCTGTCGGTTCGACAGATGAGCAGGCAGACAGGCATTTACCTGTTTTGCCTGACCTGAACATGACTTTTTATGGTGAAGGTGGGGTGTGCAATTCCTTCTCCACCCTCTCGTCTATTGGAGCACTAAGTCTCACAGGGACAGAACTGTATGACAAGTGTAAGACGACTTCAGTAGATGCAGCTTTGTTGTTCGGAGTATCCGTCTCCTAGGATGTAGGAGGATGTAAGGAAGGTACTGGATATGATTTTGGAAACAGTCAGTTTCCTCAGTGTCACTGACGAGAGGTAGTGGGCGCTACATGACCTTTCAAAATTCACAATTATCCAGTTGCTTGAGTAACAGCTTTTTCGCGTCTTCTGAGTGTCATAAGACCGAAACTTTTGGCGGGAGTTAATAAGGTACAAAATATTTACACTTGTCACTTATCCCCAGGATATGCAGACTAAAGATGTCTTTCACATGTATAATACTTCATCCAGATTGGGACATCAAAATAAAAAATCCAAGCAACTGAAGGGTGGTGATTATTTCCTCAACCCCAACAAAATCATTTTCTTGAAGAAACGGTATCAAGTATTTTTTTAATGTGAATGTTTAAGGGATTGTAAGTGTTTTTTGTATAAGACGGTTGAGGTATAGCGACTAGCACAACAACAAGAAATTGAAGATTCGGTTCCAACTTCTTGTGTCATTCTTTTTTTTTTCAAATGGAAACCATAAACGTTACATTGTAAAAAAATATAATATCTCGGCCAATAAGTCTTTTATTTCCGTATTCAAAAGGTTACCAAGTGGTCCAGATGTGGTAGACTGGTAACGCCAACTTAACAAGAATCAAGACCATGGCACATCCAATTCAAAAGATCCCAAAAACGACTTTCTGCTGCAGTACCAAGGTCTCATACCAGGGGGTCCAAAATTGACCTTGACCTTTGTCTTCCCAACACCTACCTACATACCAAATATCATTGTAATCCATCGAGAGGTTCTGAGATATGCTCACTTAAAAAATCTGGACACACAGACAGACACACACACACACAGACAGACACACCCAAAACTATATCTCCATTTTTCATGGAGATAATAACAACTACAGTATTGGCTGTAACATTGGTACCACTTTTATTATCAAGATAGACATATTTTGACATTTTTGGTACTTTCTTGTCATGTGTTGACCATCTCCTGAATTGACTTGCTGTGGCCATTAGGGATAAGGCGTATGCATTAGTTTGTCTTTGAATTCTCCTGCCGGCTGCCTGTCTTGGTATCAACTTTAAACCCCGGAATTAAACCAAACATTCAGCACCCCCCCCCCCCCCTCCTGCCAGTCTCCTGTTATACCAGCTTCCACCTTGCATCCAATCAGTCTATTGTACTTGAATAATTACAGACACACACATCACAAACAAATGTACCTACCAAGGCACGGGCCTCAAACAACACCTCAATTTGTTTTGCAAGTACATGTAATAAATTATAGCCTATTGCATATCAGTCAGCCAATCTGTTTGAAGGTGTCTAAGATTTGTCTAAAGAGAGACAGTCTGGGTCTCAAGCTTGATCACTAAGCATATAATGGGGCTGACTTGCTTCAGTACGGCTTGGAAAGGTTAATTGTCGTTCACCTTTCACGAAAATATCAATCGCAGTGATATTAGTGATAATGATATCAATAAGGACTTAGTCAGCTGAACGGCGGCCGCAATCGACCCATCGTTTCATATACGTTAGTCACATAAACAAACTATAAACATTCGCATTGGCTTCTTACAATGGTTAATGACATACCTCTGACCTACATCTAAAGAAGATCGGAGAAGAGAAATTGTGATTGATGAGAAATACCCCCAGGTACAAAGTAATCCATAGCTCAATAATTCACAAGCTTTAATCGTTCTGATGTTCTTTTCCCTCTGGACACGTTATGTGCCATTTTTCACGTTTACCTGCTGTTTGGATCTGTGTCATATTTAACCTCCCGGCTTGCCGTCCTGACGCGTGTCCGATGTGAATGGCGATGGAGATGTGCTGTAATGGTAGTGATGAAAGCGTCGATTATTCTCCCCTACCTTCCAGCGGTTATAGATTAATGTTCCCTGTGCAACAGAAATGGGTCAGCGATAACGTTTATTGGGACGAGTGATCTCCGTAAATTGCCCTGGTCTATTGTAGACGATCGGAAAGCAATGAAAGGAGATTTAATTAACTCAATGATCTGGGTCAATGTGTGGAGAAATATGCAGACAATGCAACTAAACAGCTTGGCAGTGAGATAGGATTAGAATAGGCACAAATGTCATCTGACTGAAAAGGTCAATGAATAAACGGCAAGTCTGAATGAACGTTACTCACACAAGAGCCCGTCAAACGTGTTTAAAACACCATGGCCGTCAACTTTTGTAACACAATTACCTATTTTCGTTGTAATACATTATTGCATACATTCTGCTTAGTAATACCTAATAACCACACTTGCCTCTTTGAACATTTAGTCAGTATTGCGTTCCTATGGCCTGATGGAATGATGTCTGACTCGTAATGTAATCATAATTATTATTTTATTCATGGAAAAAGAACATTTTCAGTTCTTCAAACCAAATTATTGACGTCATTAGTTTACGTTGAGTATGGTTTGGAATAAACGTAAAGGCCTTATACCCCCCTCACATTATGCGCGATTCGATCGGACGACGAGTCTGCGAACTCTAATTTACGAGAAGGCATGACCCTGATGCCGACGAAGAAATGGCAGAGTCCCCCCCTTCCCGTCAGGGTCATGCCTCCTCGTAATTTAGAGCTCGCAGACTCGTCGTCCGATCGAATCGCGCCTAATGTGAGGGGGGGTATTAGAAACAGTGCTAATTGCCGTCCGCGGGGTACAAAGTAGTACGGACCAAATTCTTATTATAACACCTTATGGCTAGAACGTATTATGTGAGAGGTAGCCAGGTGCAAACTGTAAGAAAAAATCACGGTGGCAAGCTGTGACGGTATGATTTTGGTTGTGATGTTTTTCAATTCGTGTAAATATGCGCCACGTTACGCATTTTACTGTGAGGAGACTGCAGTTCAGTTGAGCTCCACAGGGTGCCGTTTAAGTCACATTGATTCCCATATGGCGAAACAAAGTAAAGTCAAATTTTATTACACAACGACCGTAATAGGAAAAATATATGGCAAGTTCTTGAGTATTACTAATATCAAGACTAATATCAATACGCAATTTGAAAATAAGGAGTTCTAAAAAATGTCTGCTCCCGTGATGTTGCCGTCAGTTTACGTTGTGAATGAATGAAGACCATTTTTGCCACTTTGAGCTAAGTAATGGTCACCAAAAAACCTGTACAACTTGCAAATTTTCCCGCCGGTTCTTTACATAGTAAGTTTACTTAGCCTCAAATTTTCCAGAGACAATACAACATGGTTTTCCAATGCTTACAAACTGTGATTTTCCAGCTAACTTACCACGCATGGTGCAGGCAGAACTTTGTTGCAACGTTACGAGCAGGCAGAGCTTTGTCTGCCATCGGGATACGGATTCGTCTGTTCTGTACGGCCAATGCGTGAGAGTAAGGAAACCGTACTTACGCAGTACGTGTAAGTACGGCCTGCATATGGTAACGTGGTAATCACACAGACATCGTATGTACAATTAATTCACTTACCGCTTGCACAACGAATTATACACGCAACCGCTCACATACTTGCACCTTGTGCAAGCACGGTGCGCTGAGAGCTACTCCCGGTCCTCCCTGCCTTTCCATTCCTTCCGCAAATTTTCAGAAAAACGTGGCGGATGTTGTCTAAAAAAAAGACGTACGGAGAAAAAAAGCACGTACGGCGGGTTATGGCTTATGCCCTTAGCTTTACGCTACGCTATATTTACGGCTATGTTCCACCGTAAGTCCTCGTGGTAGATTGTAATATACTGTTACGCAGACCTGGTCGTGTGACGCAGGTCTGGTTTTAGAGTATACTCTTAGTCTCATGGTAGGGACATGGTGCTCTGCAACCCTTTCTTTCCTATACTCCAATGTTATCATAAAATCACATAAAGTAATCTTTCTGTCGATAGATGCGAATACATGCCCGCAGTCTTGCCAGTATTTGTATTATTTGTGGTTATCAATAATGCAAGGGAATCATCCTCCCCAATAGAGGAAAAAGAAACACAATCAAAACCAGCAAGTAAGGGACAATTATTCTAATATAATTTCCTCTCATTTACCTAACATGTCGGACCACAATCAAGATACGCTAGCAGCCATGTGTCGCCTAGGTGATTGTTAGACACATTTAATTGTTTGTGTTTGTTCCATAGTCCAGCGGCATAGCTGAAAAATTGTGCAAATTTGTCTAAAAGCACCAAATTTGGCACACATGTAGTTGAGTGTATTCTAAACAGAAATAGATATGGAGACATCTCAAGTTCTGCCCAGAATTGATTTTATGGCACTTTTTTTAGCATTTTTAGACCAAAAATGTATATTTATATATCACCCCTTCAACTTTACTTGCTGCACCTAATAGAGGAGGATTAAAGATGATGATAATCATGTTTCACCCTTTATACAGTAATGTTCTATCCACAGGACAAGGAAACTTTTTCTCTATCTCCTGCAATCAGAAATGATATCCCGTTCGAAGTGTTTGGCTGAAGCGTAACACTAGTTCACCTTTCTCCGCAAGTAACCTATATTCGTTGTTTTTAGAAACAAGGTATTTATGGTCGGTGGGTGGTGGTTTCAAATTTTAATATTTTCAAAATATCGCAGTTTATAACCACCGTCCGTCGAGGTAATGTCGCTATATACCTACACTGTTTTTAGAAACAACGAATATAGGTTACTCCACGAATAAAGGTGAACTAGCGTTATATACCTGTTAGCTATATTACTCTGCGCCCATTATCGATTACAACTTCAAACTTGATGAACATGGATAGAAGCAAACGACAGTGACCTAGTGACATATATAGTTAGTCAGTACAGGACATTTCTCCATACATGTGGGGCAGTTAGCCAGCAAAAATCCTACTTAACACAATGTCTTTTTGTTCCTTGGTATTTGTGAATAACAACTTTCGGATGAAATATACATATAATATGTATATACATAAAGATAAAATTTAGTACCTGCAGTCGCATGTTTAAGATATCCATCGTGCCTAAAGCTCCGTAAAGACGTCAAGATTACATGTATCGATTTTGTTATCTTGGTCGGCCGCCTATTAACCTCCCATAGGGCACGGTTCCGCGGGGTAAACGAGCGCAGATACAAGAAGGGAAACGTTCCCGACAGTTTCGCTACGGATTAACACGCGCCTTGATGCCTGCAATGCTGCAATATTTCTTTCAAATAAATATTAATGAGTGAGGATTTCGGCCATTCCTGCTCCCAGGATGCCATTTGTAAGGATCAGCAAGAAAAAAGGGAAGAAGGAGATTTTTGTAACGCCAAGGATTACTGTCAGAAATGAAGAAGTTAAAATTTTAAAGAGGGGATATCACAAAAATCCACAACGTAAACCCAGCTGTGCACGTGCCCTATACGTGATCACTGCTGTACGTCCTTATACCCAGTTGGTGCTGCAAACATCGTTTCTTTAACATTTATATGACTTTCAATATTTTTGGAAGACGGACTTTACCCTAGCTTCAGAATCTGGTAAATGCGTGGAGTTAATAGTTACCTTCGCCAAGAGGGTTTTATTTTCCGTTATGGCAAGATGTTTTGTCTCTATATGTAGGTCAACAGTATATATATATATAACTGGAAAAGCTGAGTATGGATTTTCATGATATTTGGGTATTTGAGTAGCGGTTGCGGAAAGGAAGGTTGGCGAAGCATTTTTCGTCAGGAAAGTAGCGGGCTCAGTGTGTGTTGTTTGCGAACAGCATAATTCGAGACGTTGCGGTATTTGGTGGATTGGTAGGGGTTGGGAAAAGAAGGTCAAGTTTGATAATTGGCCTCCAAGCGGCGAGTTACGGTACTGCAGCGGAGGACCAAGGTTGCAGATGAATTTTCCTCAAGTGCCAGGTTCATGATTTTTACGTTGTGTATATGCATTTGGGTAGGGAGTAAGTCGTGTAAGTTTGGGCCCTCTTACGGCTTGTTTTGAACTGTAGGGGCTGATTTTGTTGTAGACTTTCGAACAGAATAACTCAGAAAAGGGTGGGCGGATTGTCATAATATTTGGTATGTAGAAATCTTGAGTGATGAAATTTTTTTTATGATTAATTGAGTAATATAACTGATCGCCACTATATTCTATTCTTGTAATCACAGATGAAATATTTACTTCCTGACTTTAACAGGACACTCAACACCAATGCTTTTGGTTTTCCGGTTTTGCCAGCAACAGATAGAATATAATTTCTCGTGTACCGCACTGCCTGTGTTAGCAACGTCACTAAGTCGGAACGACATCTGGCGGAATGCAAGTACTGTGCAACAAACGCCACATTTCCATTGCATAACTCAATGAGTTTTTGGCAACGCCTCAGGGACTAGCCTAATAGTATAGTGTGCGTTCGTTTGACAAGAACTCTAAAAAATTTCACGAATTTTTCCCCAAGTAAGTCAGGAATTTTAGTTGCATCCTCCCTTTAGATGGGAATAACTCGGGAACGGGTTGACGGATCTTCATAATATTTGGACTGTAGATAGCTCCAGAGATGTCTTACACGATTGAATGCTTAGCACGAAAGTTAGTTCATCTGTTTTGGTAGAATACATTATAGAAAAAATTGCTAACACTTTAATTCTAACGTGGTGAAGATAGAAAGGGCCATTTTGTGTACAAGGTCGACGGAGATTGACCGAAAATTTAAAGGGGTAAGTCTCTATAATCTTAAACATGACATATATAACTAAAAAAGAGAGAAATATCGATAGACAACAATTATGCTTAACTGTGCAAATTATTACCTAGTTTACATGATTAAAGAGAAATTATTTCTATTGTGTTAAATTACGAAAATTTCTTTCTTGCGACGTTTAGTAACAACATAAGTCATGCAAATTAGTGTCTCATTTACATAATTTGTGACACAATGCTACAATAGCTTTCTTTGCTAAGACATCCATACTTTGAAGACATTGTTATTTAGGTGGAGGAGATGATCAACTGATATAGTGTATGCAAATGAGGACCTCATTGGTATAATCAACGAGAAACATTTATAGTAGGTCACTCGTCACAAGAGACCACTTTTCTTGTTAACAACAATGCCCTACAAACATCCATCGCGTAAAACAATCTTCATATATACAGCCAGGCGAAAGGCTAGAACACAAATACAACACACCAAGAACAACAATCATTAATACTTAAAAACAATTAGTTAAAAACGTTCCGCATAAAAGCTGGTAACTGCAATTCAACAAGATTTCAGAGATGGCCATACAATCTAGTTTAGGAGTTAGAGAGGGAGGGACTTAAAAGCCGAAACTACCTTCCCCTTCCCGAAAAGCCTTGCTAGAGTTCTGTTTGGTGGATGCCAGATTCACAAGCTCGTGAGAAACCCGTCACAGTCTTTTCTGGAACGTCTTCTCAAAAAGCTTGTGCTTATCAAGGCGAAGCCCCGCGGGACGTTATTTTGTCAGGTCGCACCAAGGCTCTGGAACACACACCACAGATCATATCGATTAACAGTCGTGACTGCAGGGTGTGTGGAGTTGACTAGTCATCTTCATAGCATCCTGACATGTGATGGCTTCCACAGAGGGCGTGCAATAAGAAAAGCGTCAATAATGAATGGAACCATTCCCTTCGTTTGACTCCACTGACTCGCTAGTACATTTCCAGGACGTACGGTCAAGACAAAAATTTGCGATTTCGTAAAGTACTTGAAAACAGACAATTCAAAATGTTTATTGATGTCCTTTATCATTCTCACTTATCGTTATTGGGCATTCCAGGCACTCACGGTCAATAGTGTAGAGGCTTATTGAGTATAAGTATATATCAGCCGATACTTATTGGACGAATTAGCCATGATCAAAGACAGTTATTGAGAACTGTGTGAAGGGTTGAAAGAGGAAAGGCGGTTCAAGCGCCAAGAGTTCAACAGTGGAAAAGAGTCTCAATAGTGGAGTCTCAATAGTGGAAAATCTCAAGCCATGTTGATTTGATTCTATGGATGACCCAAAACTGATATCGTGGGAATGAAAATGTTGTCAAAAGTTGCTTTTGTTTTGATAGTGGTCTGAAAGTTTGAACACGTGACGAAACAAAGTATGGTAAACCGAGCATTAGATTATTTTAGATTTGCTCGTTTACATCTTATTCTTTACCCTTTGAAGATATATAAGCATTCGATGACATTAGTAGACTTTCCCCGATAATTTTGCATCTGCTTTGTACGATCTATAGTAGTAATTGGAAGTAGTTTAGTTTGAAAACTTGGCAAAAACTGTTAATTTGATACTTCTTTGTCTTGCATAATGCATTTCAATAGAATGTGTCAAAATGTACTTTATTTCTGGTCGCGTACATACAGAAATACTGCCTATTGCGACCATACAGCGGCCATATGTCACCCTGCATCGGGTTAAAATGTTTCCGGAGGAGTTGAAGTTCCCTACAGGGTCATTTTGGCGGTAGTGGAAGGTACGCGTGCCATGAACGTTAGAGTGCAAGTTTTCGTCCGCGAATTTACCAACAGGGCATGGCAGTATCAACCATTTTCGGTAGATTTGACTCTGGCAGGGTCAGTTGAATGCTCAGATGATCGAGACAATGTTACTTAGTGAGAATGATTAGTACAGTAGGTACTGAAACCATGTGTAACTTATTGATCGACATTTCCTCAATAGTGACCACCTGTCTATAGTGGCCACATTTCTCCAGTCCCTTGAGTGAACCACTATAGGCAGGTTTGACTGTATTGTGTATTGAGCTTTTCAACAAAGATCAATTTTATCACTTCGAAATGTTGAAACAGCGATTACCATTTCGCGCCATAAAGAAAGAATATGCTTCACTCCATGATACTAGAATGGCAAGAGTATTGATTAAGAGAACTTGGAAACAAACCACCCGAGAATTACAATTGATTGCCCGACCTTGGAAGAAGTGCTCAATTTATTGATGAAGTAAGGTTTCTTTCTCTTCAGGGAGTCGTCCTAGCCGATTTCATGTTTGTAAGACTAACGTTACACGAAGAGGCAGATATGTGAGAGATTTTAGTAGAGTGAATAAAATTTTCTTTCTCTCCATTTTGCATATTGATTCACAGTAAGGATAGACCTGTTATCCAACTAGATGTTTTTTGCATATACATTCACAGCCAGGATATAAAAACTCTCTCCAACAAGATTTCTCCAGTGTACTGATGAAAGACACCGGATGGTTGTCCAAAATGTCTGGCCGCGTCCAAAATCATATCCAGTTACTTGAGTAACTGCTTTTTGGCGTAATGTGTGTTTTATTGTATGTTTGTGTTAATGTATTGTGTGTGTGTGTGTGTGTGTGTGTGTGTGTGTGTGTGTGTGTGTGTATGTGTATGTGTGCGTATGTGTATATGTGTTGGTGTATGTGTCTCGGTGTGTGTGTTTGTTTGTTTGTGTATCTATATATGTGTCCATGTGTGAGTGTGTGTGCATGTGTGTATGTGTTGGTGTACCAGTTTCCGTGTGTGTGTGTGTGTGTGCGTGCATGTATTGCATTATTGCATTGATTATGAATATGGCGATTGTGTTTAGAGGAAAACTTTGGTGAATTAGGGCTTTTATTAAGTCTTTACCTTATTGAGTTGAAAATTGTACATTCAGAAAATTTGATGACAACACCCAAGATCACCTGGGCATTCTGCCATAGCTCAAAGGTATAAGTCAAGTTTGGAAACGATCAAAGAAAGACACCCCTTCTGCTGTCCACAGCTAATCTTTATTCAGCACATACACCAGCTCTGCCTTCCTCCAATAACCACTTTTGTTGCTGAAAAGCGACGGGTTATTACCAGCTGTCATTTGCCGAGAAGACGAAAGTCCGCCATTATTTGATAAAATGAAAATTGGCTCCATCTGTAGATTTTATTACTGGACGGTCGTCGTTGCCTGCCTCATTAACTCCTACGACCCCAGCCGCACTGGTAAAGCCTGGGTTGTTATTCATTTTTATCCACTCACTGAAGGACTGACAGAGACAAATGACCCCAAGACTTTCTTCTGTGCACTCAGCCTTTTAACATCTAACAGTGACCCTGTGATCAACGTGGAAGCTTTCACGTGTCCCGTGACAAAAGGACACACCTCAGGACTGATGTGCTACAGCTTTTCTCTCTACCGAATCTCATTAACATCTTGACCCTTTTGATATCCCTACTGTCTGCTTGGTACTTAGTGCTATTTTACCAAAACTGGCCTCTGACCTTGGACTGAAAAGGCAGAAATAGGTCCATAGATCAGCTGCACCAGTCGTTATCCGCGGTACGACAGGGGAAAACTGCCGCTTGTTGGTTCACGTCGTCAAAAATCTCCAGACACCATTCAAGCATGCAACGACGCTTGTCGTAATAACTGCAGCTCTTCTCACTGCAAACCGGACGATGTTTCTCTAAGAAATAAACAAATAAATAAATAAATCAAGAAAAAAAGAAAGAAAGAACGAAAAAAATCAAGAAAGAAAGAAAGACGGAAAGAGGGAAAAAAGAAAGAATGAATGAAAGAAAGACGGAATGAAAGAAAAAAGATGAAAAGAAAAAGAAAGAAAGAAATTTCTGTGTGACGGATTCAAAGTAGAGAGCAGATTGTTCAAAAACATGTATCTTCAAATTAACAAATGAAGTAGAAATATTTTTAAAGTAGTATGACAACGACACCGTGTTGACTTATGAACATATTTATTGCACCCCAGGCCATGTTGACTCGATGATACAAATGTCATTCTCCGGAAAGTCCGAATCGATTGTGCTAATAGATAAAAGTTGAAAATATAGTTGAGTTCCTTCTAAAATCTAAGTAGTAAGGGAGATTAAAAAGGCTACTATACAAACGGAGTATGGAATACCGAACGAAGTATTTTATTTTGTTCTTTCTAGTCTTAACTTTTTCTTTTACCTTGGAATCTATTTTGCCACTGCACGACAATAGACTCTTCTAGCCATTTCTCGGTTTTTGTTTTGCACTTAATGGTATCTATTTGTCAACTTTGCAGCGGCTTTGTATGATTTACAGTATGTTTGAAATTTCGACAATGGGAAATAGGGAAATTATGAGTTCGGTGAGCTCATGCCTCCATGACATATTTAGAGCTTGTGTTCCTGATTTTCATATCTGGTGTCTGTTTGGTGGTTGTTCCACCTATCATAATGCCTAGGTTACACATAGCCGAATTTGGCTCCCGAACACTAGCCGACTCTTAGCCGACCCAAGTCGGCAGTAGTTCGGGAGTAGTCTGACCAGTTTAGGCCACGCCTATTTTTTAGCGCCGAACATGTCCCGAACACCTCCCGACCAGTAAATGACTTACTCCCGACTGTGTCCCAAATGCTAACTAACCTATCACCAACCATCCCGACCTCTAGCCGCAGACTGCCGAATCACTCCTGACTGATCCCCAACCGATTGCCGACCCTTTTTCGACTTGAAATGTACATAATCAGAGATTTTCAAAAGAGTGCTCATTTTCGTTTTTAATCAAGAATGTCCTTTGTTCTATTTGTAAACATCACCAAGAGATCAAATTTAGATCACATATAGCTCCAGTGCGGCATTTATGGGTCTTTTTGTTTTTGGCTGGATGTCGGTCGTGTGAAGTTAGGGAGTGATTCGTCTACGTTCTGGCAATAGTCGTTTTGCTTGGGAATGAGTTAGCAGAGATTTGCCTGAGGTCTTGGGGTGAATCATTGGTAAGTTGGAAACAAGCTGGGAGTAAATCAGCAATGTTTATGGCGTGGTTAAGATTTAATTTGACTGCTGACTTACTCCCGAACACCAACCGAACACTAGCCGACCATGCCGAACACCAGCCGACCACCAACCGACCCATTCCAGAGTTGCCGTTCAGAGCCGAATGTTTTGAACATTTCAAAGCATTCGGATGGAGCAGCCGAACACCAGCCGACTCAGCCGAACGCCATCCGACTCAGCCGAACGCCAGCCGACTACAACCGACTAGCTCCCGAATCACTCCTAAACCATAGTCGGGAGAGAGTCGGGAGCCAAATTCGGCTATGTGTAACCTAGGCATTACATGGGATTATACAATTCCTGATCAAGTATGCAAGTCCACATTTGAATAAGCATCTTTGCATGAGATACATTGAATAAAACTGCTATGATACAGCATTCCCTTTAATTATGCAAATGTGCCTATTTTGTATAATTAGAATTTTATTTTGTACATTTTGGTGTAAGCCACCTATATATCTAAGATCATAAAAATACGGTATCGATATTTTTTACAAAAATGCTCCTGAAGTTCCAACATTAGCCGCTAGAAGGCCGAAACTTACGTTACTTCTTACCAAGCATAAGAGCCTAAACATCGGGAACATAGCTTCTTCAGAACATGAGATATAAAATATGAAGTTCCGCTGCAGTACCTAGGGAAATCACCGGTGGCCAAAAATCTAATCATTTACAGCTTTTGTCACACACACCACACAAACACATACACACAAACACACAAACACACACACACACACGGACACACACACACACACACACACACGCACAAAATACAACTTCCATGAAATATTATTCTTACTTGTGTCAGAGCGTACATGTGTGTACTTTTTATTTCTCATGCGTTCATTGTCTTTCGCCGTAGGATTTCCGGATTCGCTTGCACGAGCCAGATTTATCAATGATCTGTAAATTTGGTCTTAGAGGCAACCAAAGGCAGGAAACTGTCTCATAAAAATGTATTAAAATTCCTCCGGAATCCTTACTTTGTAGCCGGCCGACCTTTCTGACCGTTCCTGACCTTGTAATGGCCGAACAAGGCATTGCCTCATGCAGCACCACCGCTGTGCCCGTTTGGTTGGGCCGCTAATATCTTTCTGTGAGAGGAAAATCACGCAAAGGTTAGATCATTAGTCTCCACGGTCAAGAGAAATGTATCTCGGAATCTGTGCATGTCAGAACCTGTACTAAAACACACAAATACCGCTAGCATTAACCTAAAGGCATGTGGCAGGCAGGGTAGCCGCAGGTCAATGAGGGGCAGAACCAGGGATATTGGACAAGGTTATCATCAACAGAACGTCGGACTGACATGGGGACATGGAACAAAACATTAACATGGCTCACCAGGTGTTTCAAAGATACATTTGGGCCGATAACAAAGTTCTTTACTCACAACCACATTTCTTTATGACCATCTTTCATCTTCTTCAGGGCAAAAACGACAGACTCACTTTGCACCGCAGCTATACGTGTCGATGCTAACAATGCGGTCCCAAACGTAAATTACCACGACATATTTAGATATTGGTAAGTTAAGCAACAATTTCAGTCAGTCAGTCATAGTTAAACGGTGTATAACAGCACCGTTTGGGTTATACCATTCCTAACGGGGTGCAACGGTGGCATACCCTTTCTTCTAGCTGAATACGAGACGGGGATGCGCCGGGTCTTCCGTCCGGGTGAATGATGTAGATCACCATGTGGCTGATACGGTATGAAGGTTTGCCAGGCCTCCATCAGGGTGATTTGAAATGAATCACAAACTCCAGACAGAACGATTTGCTCAATCGCAAACCGCACCATCGCACGTCTGTTCGGTTCTTTAACATGCCTGTGGTATGGCTCTCCCCAAACACGGGACCTCCATTTAACGTTCGTCCTATCTGAGGGATGGCCCTAGCCAAAGCTTGGTACTCATTTTTACCTGAGTAAAGCGAGAAAGCCGTGTAAAGTGCTTATCCCAAGGGCACAAGATCGATGACACGGCAGGATTCGAACTCAAGAACTCTCGGTTATGGGCCAAACACGCTGCCGCTGCGCCAAACGGTCTCAAATTACAAGCAACAATGAGATAATGCAATTCCGATCTTAAAGTTACGTTTGGGACTGCATTGTTAGCAATTACACCATTGAACCAGTCTTAATTGCCCTGAAGAAGATAACAGAATGCCATCGAAACGTCGGCTCTTGAAAAAACATGCGGCCATTATAAAGATCTTCATCATCCAGTCATTATCCAACGTGATGGAACTATTCACAGAAGATACATTTATATCGGGAACTTATTCTGCAAAGTTGAAAGGCCCAGAAGACAATAGCTATGCACAAGTGATACCAACAGATGTATTCCTGTCATCTTTTGTTGTCATTGAATAATAGTATACGCTTTCTATTGTAATGGATTGAACATGACGGTACATTTTTAAGCCTTACTGAAATCTCTAAAGGTAGATGATTCTAATCGATTAATCAGTCAATGACATTATATGGTTACGATGTAATACTTTTAATAATAATTGAATAACACTGTTCTTATCACCTCTTTTCATAAGGCCTTGAATTATGAATAGTAGCATTTCGTCTTTTTTCATTCTTACTTTATTGACTGAATCCTAAGATTGAAGATTTCACAAGTTCGTTACATCACACAAATCTACAAATCTCATTCCTCGGTCAGTTTGAGATGGCGTCATGTTTTCTATCAATACTTTTATAGGTCCAATATTAAGTCTCACACAATCCATTCAAATGTATCCGAAAACGACATCTTCGACGATCCATTCGGCAATGGAATATCGGCATTTCAATGTCAACGAATGATGGGGGTTGTCTTCTCTGGTTCCCAAGTCATGCTGACTCCAACTACAGTCTCTTACGATTTCCATGCCTACCAGAATCATCATCATCATCACCCAGTGTACTGTACAATAACTAGGCAATTATTTCATACATATTATTCAATTGGGTTCTGGATCAAAGTTGAACTGTGATTTTCAATACCAAAAATGTGACTCAAGTTTTCGACTGTCCAATTCTAGTTTTTGTCAATCCAATGCCTCCGTGACCCCACGTTGTGCAGGTAGAATCGCCGACGAGCAGTTGAGTGTAAGTAGCTGAACGTCCCCGTCTCTTTTGAGGGATGGTTGCAAAGTCTTGATGTAGATGACTTCTTCTATTCTTGTTGCAAAGAAAGTCTGATTCTGTCTCCAAGATTAATATTACGTACAGAAAGACTGACTGTCCAGGTGATTGCTCATTTCTTCACGATGGCTTGAGTTGGGCAGTAAAAAATCTGGGTAAATCCAATTTTGGGTTTAAAATTACAGACCAAATTTGATCCATATTGACGTCGTTTTAATGCAATGGACTTTCACGTTAAGGCAGCAAACTGGTTGTGGAATCGTATATATACATTCACCGCATGGCGTCGTTTCTAGTTGCATAAGGTGCAACATTCCGCCCCTTTATCAAGACGTTATCGCTACCTATAATAAAAACAAGAAATGCCAGTTTTCAGTTGAACTTACAGCTTCGCATTCATAACGTCTTGTAGTTGTGTAGTTTCTCAATTTCAAGTAAAAATTCTGGACCAAAACTTCCAGGTTCCTTTTCAAATGATTATTGTAACATGCAAAAAGTAGTGAGCTAGTGACATTGGCATGTTCAACCGTGTTCCCTTGGTTAAATTTACTAGTATCTGTTAGTACTACGAATTTATTATAAAAACGCTAAAAAGAGAGGTCGAAGTCATTTGAAAAGCATCTAAATTTCATCCAATTGTAAAGATATATTGCCTTTAAACATTGTTTACCTGGATGCCTACTCTTTATAAATGTACAGCAACTAGCATTTACATCTATCAAACCAGAGAAATACAAAAATGTAGACAATAGTCAGAGATTCACCAAGGCAAAACTCTGAACTATGCCTTGCCCGATTACGTGAAATAACACCAATTGACCTCGACTGAGTCTATGTAGTGAGTTCTTAGGTTTCTACGAGGAAGCATGTTGCAAAAGTTCCAAATGAACAAATTAGAACAGCTGATGAAGAAGAGATGTTTTAAAAACGATACAAATTGAGAGAAATGTCACTGTTTCTTATCAAGTCTAGCTCCAGGTACAACAGTCTGACTTAGTACAGACGGAACTACAGCTCGGAACGCTCCCTGACTAATGTTACTGTTCCCACTTGCCTTGTGGAACTACCACTTATTTTCAGCTTCCCATCAACCAAGTCTCCATGGAGTATTCTGTGACAGTTAAATGTTACCCTAAAGATCGCGTCGTTTGTACTTCCCGGCTACTAATTAAAGTAATGGGTGAGCTATTCATGCCTGGCTCCGTGCTGAGTACAGTTATTAAGGCTGAGGAACTACTCTATTTGCCTTGCTTTCTAAGCTTATATCGATTTTGTGTCTCCAGAGAATAGTCGATGGGGGCCGACGTGTGTTTCGGGCAATTTCGCTCTTCCCTTCATAAAAAAGTTCACGTTCGCTCCGCTTCCTGGCGTGGAATCTGTGACGTCTGTCAGCACATGGAGGGAAACGACACGTTCATTTTGTCTGACAGACTTTTCAAGTCAAGGGGTGATTTCCGCGTCTGGCTATCCGCTGAATCGAGTCTGACGGACGCCATATTGTCCGAGATTTGTCCAAACAAAGGAGTGGTTTTGTGGGAAGTATTGACCACTTCAATCAATGGCACTGTTGCGATCGAAATTCTCCTTGTCATCTGAACTGCAGACTACAACAGAATCACTGATGTGGTGCAGCATCTTAGCGCCATCCATCTACATTTTACCTCCACTGCAGCTCACATTCTTTATGGTTTTTCATGTAAGCACGTCCTTTTTTTTAAACGCTATTGAGCAATACATCGTTTATTGCCAATAATAAAGCAATAATATCAGTGTAATAAGGATTAATATTCACGATTGCCACGAATCTAAATGGAATGGATTTAGAGGGGGGCTCAATCCCAAAAGAGGGTGTTATGTTCAAAACGCTCACAGATTTATGAAGACAATTATGTAAACTTTGATCACAGATTAATAAGATAATGAAATATCTATAACCAGTACAGTATCTGAGCAGTGTCCCCCATACAAAGATCATTATGTGATGCATGATGGGAATGTTGACCTAAAGTGCTCCCATGCGATAATTGCTTAAGATTTAGGTCGATCTAAGTCAATTTGTTATCCAAAGCAAATGGAAAATGGAGTTGCTCAATCTATGGTTGATAAAGTATCCAGCAGATTATAAATTATCATCCAAGTATTTCGTAACGAATATTGCTAGCATGCTACTGTATAGTGTAACCACTTCCGAGTCTAATTTCAATGTCAAGTTGCCAATACAATTATTTCATACAACAAAAATCATCTGCAGAACCAGAAAATTTTCCCTGGATTTGAGCCTCCAATTGAACGGAAGTTAAACGTCACTAGACAGAATAAATTACCCAGGCATGAAGATTGGGCCCAGTCCGCCAATGGAGCAAAGGTCTGGAGACAGACTGGGTGAGATGGTGTCCTCTTCTTTATTTCATGCAATTAAATTCCCCAATGTCATGGTCAAATCGCCCGTCTCATGTTAAATTGTCGTTGGGGTTGGTGGGAAAAATACTGGTCCAGATGGTCGATGGGACGCTCTTTTGGCGGCGGGAACGATTGAGCGATCAAAAGTTACATCTTTGGAGCAAATTCAACTTTTCATTACAAAAAGTCCAGTTTTTGTTGAAGTATTTTGCTTTAACAATCGTTCATTCTGCACTATTTGCTAATATCACTGTATTTATTATTACATGTAATAATCCTACAAACATATATTTTGTAAATAAACAAGCTTAATTATGCACGCAGGTTTCAGTACAAAAGTAAATTCTTGTTAATAGGATTAAATTGGAAAGTCGATTTTGGATTGGGATGTTTTTGCAATAGTACCCTTTTTTGGCATATTGTATGTACCAATTTTGAACAAGGCTGATTCTAGAATAGTTAAGATTTGTATGGAAAGGTAAATGGAGTGAAATGTGCTGTATTTGCATGCAAATGTTGCCTTTCTAGTTCCATTGCATCAACTCGCTAAGCCAGTTCTAGTTACGTTGAGAAAGAGTGATTGATGTCACTCGAAACGTCCGGAAATATTTCAGTTTCTTACCCACGTGCACTCATTGTCTATCTGGACACCCTTCATTACCATGGAAAGGAGAAAGAAATTCACATTTCTTCCCGAAATATAATTTGGCCCATCAGCGATGTTCCTGTAAAGAGAAAAGTACGTATTCCCCTGAGAGTCAGAAACATCGATTTGTAAGCTGATATCCTAAACACCTTAAACTGACGACATTAGCTTCTCCATTATTAAATCATCTTCGCGCGTGTGCAAATGTCTATTAATAGTGTCCTTCAAAACTTTCAAAGTCAATGTTAACTGCCGGTAAAGACTGCTTGGAATAGGAAAAGTATACACTATATCATAGATGATGAACGTCACTTCCTATGGAAAACACAAGTTCCTTTCTGTACACAGGCATGGTACTTATTATTCGATAAAGATCACACAGCAATGGGGAAGCGTCATTGAATCGCAAGATTATGTACACAACTGACGATTCGTTGATTGTCACATCTTTCCACAGTGCACTTCTGGCTGGTTCACATTGTACTGCCTCATTAATGTTTATAATTACTTTCGCCAGAAAGGTTAAGGTTATGTTTTGGGCGTGTGCGTCCGCCCGTCCGTGAACGGTATAACTCGAGAAAACTTTGAGGGATCCTGGTGATATTTGGTAGGGAGTTCAGTTCAGTTCAACAGGGTCGGGAAAAGGAAGGCCAAGTTCGACAATGTGCCCCCTAGTGGATGCTAAGGTACTGCAGTGGAACTTCCATTTTTGATATCTCGTTGATATCTGGCCATGCTGTGGTCGTGATTTTTTAGTTGTAGAGAGTCAGTGCTGTGAGTTTGGGCCCCTAGCGGCTTTTCTTGGAATTGCAGGCGCCGGTTTCCTGTCAAACTTTGGAGGAGAATAATTTGAGAATGTGTTGACGGATCGTCATGATTTTCGGTATGAAGCCTAAGTAATGACTTACATAATGAAATACGAATTATGCAAATCAACAGCTAATTTGCATGATTAATTGAGGAGAGTTTATGAAACCTCTGCATTCTATGATAGGACTTTTAAATTTGTCGCCTACATAGCTGAGAAAGATACAAATGTCAATACATATAAATTATGCAACTGACAACCTCATTTGCATTACTAATGAGATAATATAAACGTGTTGACGGATCGTCATGATATTTGGTATTTTTTAGCCAAAGTGATTACTTACAAAATTAGATACTTATTAATCAAATCAAAAGCTAATTTACACAAGTAATATGGAAATTTCATAAATCCCCAGTACTCCACGATAGGTTTCATGTAGGATAAAGTCACTGGACCCTAGTTGATAAGAGTTTGTGTGACTTTATCAAATAACACATAAGACGAAATGCAATGAGCAAAACGTTTATGTCTACAAACATTATTTTACATTACAAACCTGGTTTATTTGGCAAAGGTACGTGTTTGTGGAACTCTAGTTTTATGTAGATACTTTACACTTGTACCTCATCAGTAAACAGCGACACCTATAGTGTGCAGTGCAGTGTGAATCAGCCAAAATTGCCAGACGGGCACCAAAATCCCCGGTTGAATAGAACAATTGCTTGTGTGTACAAAGAACGTTCTTACTCAGTGACTCATCAACCTGATGATACTTTCGATAGAATAAGCGCCTTGTCTTTTGATTTATTAACAAGTCACATCGCCATCTACGTCACCACACTTAAGTTGTTTAAAGACGTGATTAGCTGAACGTTATTAGAACCATTAGGACCCCACACATACACTTCAGCGTGTAACAAAAGGGTGCAGATATTGGCCCATCGATCCGGGAACACATAGTGGGCTCATGCAGCATTACAGCCACACAGGGTGAAAATTACCGGCAAACAAAACACCCTCTTTACGGACCCTTTTATACCAGTATCGATCTATTGCAGTTACTTCATGTACCAAAGTAACGGCATCATTAATACACAACTCAAATCTTCTTGTTTTAGGGTTATTTTTTTATTGAGCCCTCCGCAATATGTTACAAATGCAGTATTCAGTTTGGTGAGAAATGTACTTTTCTTCTCCTGATCATCAATCAACTTCACTGCTCACTGCGTCAGTTAACATGTTCATTTCAACAGTTGTACCGGTGATAAATTTATACAAAGTCTTCCATTATCTTACAAGATCTACACAGCGTTATCTCATATATTGTCATATTGCATCTGTCGGCCTTTGTAAGGAAGGACATTCATGATTTGAATGTGTAAGTTCATCTGTTACGATAACTCTAGACTTAAACTAGCATCGTTTGACTTGACCTGTATGGATGAAAATGCCTGCAATGTCAAATATCATAATGATATATAGATGAGATAATTGACTACATGCCAATTCAAACCGAGATTATTGGAGGTTTTTATGTCAGTCGTAATACTGGATACTCTATAAGTTGCTATAAAAATGTCGAGAATACGAAATAACATAGAATCCGATAGGAGTGATAAAACTAAAGCATCTATTAAATCGTCTCAATTATCTTGGTTGGCAAAGAAGCTTGCAAAATATGCGGTACGAAACTTAGTTCAAGGTCAGTGCCCTTGTTACTTTAATAATTATTTGAAAAATCATTGGAGAAGAATTCTGCTCATATTTTAAGTACAGAAATTTAATGGAATTATGTTGCTATCATATGTGAAGGACATGGTTCTGTAAGCCTTTCAAACTAGCTCCTTACGTACTTCTGCCAAATGGTGAAACTTAAAATATTTCCACTGTATTGTACATTGCTTTCGTATCAATTAGTAATTTGTGTTTTTGTTATTCCTTGTATCTTTTTTACTGTTGATGTTGAGGTGCATGTGTGGGTGTGGCGCAACGGCTAGAGCGTTGGAATCAGAATCAGTAGGTCCTGAGTTTGGTACTCGCCAAACCCCTGCCCCCATGACGGTGGAGTGACGCCCACCGAGCCTCACGGCTAATCTGTCTAAAGGTGCCAAAAACACCTACGGATTTGGTGCTGCCAGCGTGTCAACATCTGCATACTTGCCACCAAGACCCATGTTACTGACTATTGTTTGTTTTACCCCCAGTCCTTGGAGATGATATGTCACTTCTAGTCAAACAAATAAATGTGCAAATAAAGAAATAAGGTAAGTTGAAAAATTTGGTCGGGAACCAGATAAATACGTTCACAGAATGGTCGTTTATTTTACCATTTGTTACAGCATAGCTCTTCGTCACATCGTGACATACAGTGAATCAACACACGCTTAAGATGGAAAATGTGTTCTTGATGAGACAGTGTTGTCCTCGCCAAATTCTTCCCAGTTTGGGAGGGGGCGGATTACTCCTTTATGTATGGTTTATGGAAAGGCGTCGTGGTTGACGACTACACTTATTGATAAAAGTCGAGTCTAAACAGTTTTACATTGTATGATTTGACACAGGCATCCGCCATCTTCAGAAAATACACGGACAGCTTCATAGCGTGAAGCGTCAAACTCGCTTTTTACTTGGCATGAAATACATTCCAGCCGATATTCAGTGTGTCCATTATTGATAAACGGATTACCAAGCCAAGGAATTTGTCGCCAAAATCGATTACCATTGGATAGATGTAAGTTGCTGTGTAAACATAATCTATTGAGAAAAGAGCGTAGAGGACGAAGGAAGGTCAGCCAAGAACTTATTGCACATTGTGTAGATGTTTAGTGCCTATTGGACCGTGCAGCGTTTATCAAGAGAAACGAGGCAAATAAGTTTTCTGCGTAACGAGTTAGGAAATAATGACATTGAAATCCAAACCAGATATCCCCAGTAAATGGGAGGAATATTGTATTAACACTAGTGCATCGTAAAAGTATTACTGGTGTGCCACATTACAAACAACCACGTAAAAATTCATAAAGCTTCATCCATCGTAACATCAAAAAGGCATAAAAGAAGACAAGAATATAGACATGTTTTCTTGTGCTATAACATAAATTGACTTGTTCAATAATGTTGAGTGTAAAATCAACAGACAGACATTTGAGTTATTAGCTGCGGGAGTATTATTCATTAAACGCATTGAGAACAAGTTACATATGTACCGACTATTCGTTTGCGAAGATTAGTCATCCAGGATAATACGATAATTGGAGTTGAATCAGTTAATACTTTTGGATATATATATATATATATATCAAATTTTAATCAGACGTTTCAAACAGCATCCGCTGCTCTTCATCAGTGAATGAAAATAAAAGTATACAATCTTGCAGAACAAATATTAGTTCTTATGTTCTAAGTAAACAATACTTTTATTTTCATTCACTGATGAAGAACAGCGGACGTCTGATTAAAATATTATGTATATGTTCCTACTATCAAGCACAACTGAAATTTTTTCCACACAATTCTGAACATCAAGTGCTGATTTGTAAATACATACTTTGAGGCTCCCACGTCTTTTGACGCATGGGGCAATAGGGTAGCCCAGCTTGCTCTGTCCCACAGCCAGTGTCATGGCATCATTCCATCTATGTTTACTGTCTGGAGATTCCTGTCGATCTCATACAACATATGGTTTGCGTTAGAAATTGTTAAATTAAACCATCCATCCGTGCATTATTCTTTTTTCAGCAGAAAAGTGAATTTACAAAGAGGGATCTAACTTATGGTACATCTCTCCGGCCACATGATCAATCAACTAACCACAAATCGTGTCAAAACGTGTGCTAAAACACGAGATATGAAAACCCAAAAGTCCACTGCAGCACCATAAAAAGCCACCAGGGACCAAAGATCTAATCAGTTGGAGACCCCATTAAGACCTACACCATACAAGGTATCAAGACTAATACACCTATGCAAGTTTTATAAACATTGAATTCACGTTGTTGTTTAATCTCCAAGCAGATCCTACGGTAGCATAAGACTGCCAGAGGAGTGAAGCTGGCTTAGGAGTGTGTTTTGCTACCGGGGATCTGCCCCCAGTCGGGTTTTACCTCCATGTGTGTGTGTGGGGGGGGGGGGGGGGGGTAGGGGCGTGTGTGTGTGTGTGTGTGTGTGAGTGTGTGTGTGTGCTTGTGTGTGGGTGTGGGGGGGGGTGTGAGTGTGGGGGTGTTTGTGTGTGCGTTTGTGTGTGGGTGTGGGTGGGTATGGGTGTGACGGTGTTTCCGGATATTCGTGGTCATACTGATACTTAAAGTTCAAGTTAAACTCTGTTGATAGATTTTAAGGATATTTCGTATGTGGGTAAATGTCGTCAAAACTTTCCATTTTCATATCTTGAGACATCACAAGAAATCAACCAAAATATTCTTGACCATAGTTTGTCCAAAACACGAGATATAGAAACTTGACGAACATGAAGTTCCACTACAGAATCCTAAAATAAAGCCGCTAGGGGGCTCAAAATCACACAGTCAGGGAGAGATAGAGACATACAAACACACACACAAACAAACACTCATTCCTGAAAGCATAACTTTATTGACGAGTGTAATAATGCTTTTACTTCATAATTCAACAGAGAGTAGGAATATCTTAGCGCATTGTGTTGAAGAACTTTGTGTAACAGGATCTACCCAGTGCGTGACCATTGTGATTTGGCTGAACCAGTTCTGCACGCCTGCCATTACCATCAGGTTACAGCTGCGTGAAGCATGGCGAGAGATAAACAAAGGCAATTCACAGGTGAATCGTTTCTTACAATCCATTCCTTAAAGTACCTTCGCTCCACCATGATCACATTACTTATTTTATCAGACCCATGGCATGCAATTAACCCATATTGATCCCAAAACTGGAAAATTGAGCCCTGAGTGGTGACATGCTTTTCATACATTCACCGCTGGCCAGAAGACTGCGTTTAGTCGATTCCTCGGCAGAGTCGGTATTGACGGCTATTTGGGGAGCGCACAATGCCCTATTGACAACGGAGAAACGCAACAGATGGGCACAGCATCCCGGCAATCCATAAGGATTTCTAGAGCACAAAAGCACTCCTGGAAGTCCACCATCAATAACCCTAGGCACGACGGAAAGATGGATTAGATTTTCTTCGATAATGGTCATTAGCAAAAGCCATCTTTAAATGCCAACGGGACGAAATGAGGCCCTCTAGCCCAGCATATAAAGACGGGAACTGGATGTACAAATATACAACTATAAACGACACTATTATCGTCGGCAGTATTTATGTGGTAGTAAGGTAGTACAGTGAGAATGATGTTACCAGAACATAGGCCCTGTACTTTTGGAGAATAAACTGGAGGATTGTAGTGTGGGAGAGTTCCAGTCCCTCAGTACCGGGTAGGCAGCCACAATGGCGCCCATGTCTGTCAGGAGACTAACTCACCAGGGGCGGTACTTACTGAACCAAAACTTTGTATTCTAATATCCACCTACAGTGAAAGGGACGTTCAGAGCCTTCACACATAGAGAGATCACAATCCTAGGGCAATATTCGGCACAATCATCTATGTTCAAAATCGACATTACCACATTCTATTTTGAATAGCGAAAAATGTTTTGTACATTCCTTTTTCAGTTGATCAGATATGATGATGCAGCTATGATTATTTTATCTGATTTATTGATTTGGCACAGCCGGGGCTATCCAACTAGCCTGTTCCTATTACAAAGGCCTAGCCCTGTTGTTTGAGACAGTGCAAATACACGATCAATGGTAATGTTCTACGTACATCGATACTATCACTTAGAGTGGTATCTACATCGTCTGTGATGGTGTCTACCACAAGATGTCAGGGTCTCGCACGCTATACTGTATGGTTTAGATCGTACTTTGCGAGAAAAATGACTTGCCTAGTGCTGGTACCAAAGCTATCAGCCACGTGACGCGACCAATCATCCACAAAGTCTGAAATGTAATGATTTAAATGGATAGAAAAAATTCAAACTTAAGCTATTGATATAGATATATATACTTATCAATCTAGTCAGGAGGAGACTAAGAAGGAGATAAAAAGAAACACCAGGAAAAATAATTTATTCTTAACCCGGTATGGTACCAATTTTGTGAGAGAAGCGATATACATTTGCAATACTGGTATTTTGTCATCATTTCGAATGTCTGTAAAGTATAGAGCCAGAGTATAGAGCCCAAGTCTGAAATCCGAGAACTTGCAATCAATAAAAAGAGCGTTATCGTTGGTATTTGTAGAAACACTTTCGATCAATGAAAATCCTGTATCAAGTAAATGTTTTGGACGGACTGGAAATCTAATATGTGTCCTTTATATGTCTAGAAAGGTCCCCCAGAATATTCAAAGTAGGGACTGCTGTCTGCTGACATCACTAGGCTAAAATGTTGTAATGGCGCCATTACCTGATCATAAACTAGTCACACTGGCCTTCCAAGGGATAGAGAACAAGACAGGGAAGTAATTTACCACGTATACTTGAAGGAACATCAGAGGCTCCTAGGTGATCTCTAGGATCCACAGCACATGATTGCTGAATTCTATCTCTGTACGAAGTATGTTTCATCTGGACGCAATTTGCGAATACCATTTCCTGAATGTCTGGACAAGATTGGAAAACATTATTGTGCTGGTGAGCTTTACGTTTTATGTGCACAACGATATTGCGCGTTATTGTGGCCCGGATCTAATCTTATGTATTGCAACGACTCATTGCAACTATTTCATAACGGCAAGCGCCCATAGAGAGACTCATAATGAAGAGCAGGAATTCAAGGCCATACCATGAAGTTGGAATAAATCCAAGTTGCTTACGAATTTTATGAGTTGTTTGAAGGGAATCCTTTCATATCATATATACATTATGTCTAGTATACCATAGCCTTTGCTCTGTAATTGTAATCTACTATGTATGGCACCATATGTTTCTCTGTGGTGTAGAATGGCGTAGAATTTAAGATTCTCAAGCAGACCATGGACATGACGGATTGATTTTGAAAGACTTTAACACGTCCAAGGGAAATCATCCATGTTGTAACTCCAGGCGTCACCCACTGGCCCCTGCCGTACCACGGCCAGCCATAAGTTCTCGTCCTAGATGAGACTGTCTGATATAACTTCGATGAAGGTTAGACATCCAGGTAATAAGATACGCCAAATAGCAGTTACTCAAGCAAATGGATATGATTTTAGAAACGGTCAGACAGCTTCTGCTGACGCTAAATGTGATCTCTTCATCAGCACGTTTGTAGCCAAAACATAAATTGAATATACATGGGTAGAGTACGATTTCAGAAAGCCCAATAGGCAACATACATAAGACAAACAGGAAATGAAGTACTTGATATCTATCTCCACAAGAGAACATACTCCCGTAATGAAACAACTGGAGCTGATTCGCACCAACCTTGTCATGACTTTGTCTTATTTTTGTTTTTCTCCTGAACTATCTAAACTTCTATTCAACTAATTCACACATCAATCTATAGTCACAAACCTGGTACTCAATAGATCTACCTCAGACGAAAGAAAACAGGACAAAAACGTCTAAACCGTTTCCAAAACCGTACCCGGTTGCTTAAGTAACTATCATTTAGCGCGTGTGATGTGACTTTTGACATCATTCATCAAAACAGCAATACCTTACGAGACAACCAATGTCAGACAACTTCTAACGCTCGTCGTCCAATACCACAGTCATTCCCAATGCGGCTATTATGAAATGCTGTGTATAATTTTCACTTTTCATGCTATCACCCTTGTCACCCATTGCACATAGATAGCCCGCTCTCTGTCTCCGTAATAAAGACGAAACCTGTGACCAACCTGATGAGACGTAAACCCCGGCTGACTTTCCAACGGCTTGGAAGAGTCCTGGGGGGTTTGCTGATATCTGGTTGATTTTCAACGGTACACTTCTAACAGGAACCTTGATAAGTCTCTGACTGGCAGGCAGGAAGGGCAAGCGCATAGACAGATGGAAGATAGAAGAAGTAAGAGTCAGATCTAAGAATATACAATGACTTCTTCTTACTTTTAACATTTTTACCTCGTATGTTGGTAAGAAGGTCACGTCGTCTTGTTTAAGGTCATTTTTAATCAGAAATCTATATAGGTAAAACTGATACTATTTCACAATTATAAAAAACATACCGGACGTTGAGTACATAATATGTTGTTAACATATTTGTGTAATTTGTAAATAGTCGAAATACATTGTTGATTTTCATAACGCGGATTGTTTTTGGTGGTGGTGGGGTGGGTGGGCCTGGGGGGCAGCGGCAAGTATTCAATCAAACAGACAAAAATTGTTTCCCTTGTGAAAAAATGACTAAAACAAAGTCCAAAGTTTTTTTCACGCCATTAGATTCAGGTACGTTGAGATAAAACTTTTTTTATCTGGCAAATATTTAATGGATTATTTTCAGGAGACTTCGGTCCCTTCACAGCAGCGAGGATTTCTCTCTGGTATGAATCGCCATCAATCAGTATTAGGTGAGAATGACATTATCAGGCCATTGCACCAACAGGACTAACCGTGCTGCAACATCACGCTACAGCAGGGGAAAATTGACGCCCCAAAATCAATAACCGTAGGTAATCACACACGTCGACAAGTGTTTAGATAGAAAGAGAAATTTGACCCTTGACGGGCCAACTATTTATGATTTTTTCAGCGTTATATTCGTATTATCACGTGTTCACTCCATACTTGATCTAAATGTCATCCTTATTTCAGCCAACAGGATATTAGGAAGAAAAAGAGCAATTTTGGAACGAATTTTTATTTCTGTTGCTTTCTGTTTAAGAAACCCCCATCCTTACCCCCGGCGTACCAGCGCCGCCTCACTTCGTGTCGAGCAATGCCAAGGACTAATTCAATAGCGGGACGTTACAAATGGCTCCTCTAATGTTGTACTGGGTCCGCTCTGAGGTTCGGACACTCACATGTGTCCTCATCCTTCTTTCTTCGTCTTAGATATCATCCTAGATTAGATTCAAGACGTCAAACACAACATCTTCATGACATAACATTACAGTGCGCAGTTTCTCATCGCAACTTCAAATGAGAAAATGTACTCGTTGTGACGTGTGGAGATATGTCAAGCACGATATATATGCTTATCTCTGTCTGGTGCTTCTATTCACAATCAGTTATTCAAACTTCATTTACAAGAATGGATTAAAAGCTCGTAAGATACTAGCTGAGAAGGTTAGTTGATGCAGTAGCTGTGAAAAGTACAGTAACGCCTGTAGTGCTTTGTTTGATGAGTAAACAACAATGACCCCATGTTACGCTCGTATCTACACAGTAGTCTAAGCTGGTAGTTCAATACTCAATGTTTTAGAAAAAAACGACGGTCTGTAACAGAAGTGTTCTATCGTCTTAAGGCTGGTCAGGAGAGCAGGACAATGAGCCATACCGAGATCTGCGCGAGCAATATGCACGCCTAAGCACACATACTAGTCAGCGGGCATTGATGAATGCGCTGCGCACAACCGTCGTGATGAAACGTTGGTCCAAGTTTCTGACTTATCCCTCACATATTGGTCTGATGAATGTTCCTGTCAGACTTTATGTACTTCTTTGCCACACTGGTCAGAACGGCACTGCCAGGTGATACCGGGGTAATTTGTCACCTGACAAGGTCTAAATGTGGCGAGCTCCGTGGACATGAAATGATGACCACATCTTCGGAGAATGGCTTCGAAGTAAGATTACGTTAGATACTCCAGGTTTCTTTGATCTATACGTATAGATATATACTATAAAAGAGTGGAACGTTTTTTACATTTAGGCGTTAAAACACAGCAGCTATAGCTCAATGGTAAAGGCAGGAATAAAACGACAAAAACTCAAAAGCCGAGAAAGAAACGGCAAAAAAAGAGGGGATTGTCACAAATGGAATTTAAGAGAATCGCACATAAACATCATTTAGTTTGGTAAACATTTCATGGCCAACGTAAAGGAAAAGAAGACCAAAGGGTTCCATTAATATCAAGCTAAAGTCTAATTGTTACTTATCAATACTTCATGACGTCCGTCAGATATTCTGTAACCCCCAAGTTGAAGCGATTCCTTTTCAAACCGAACTCCGTCACGAACAAGAAGCAAAGGTGTCAGTGATAAGCAAGGCAGGGGCTTTTAGACATCCCAACTGGGGAAACTGTGCAAAATGAAGAAACTGATGACTCTTTCAGCTCCGCCTGATGCACAGGGGATGTGAGGAGATTGGATTTAGGCATCAGGTCTCACATGAAGGACGGCGAAGCCTCGACAGGGAGCTAGAACAGACAATAAGGCGGAGCAAGTTCAAGGTCCCAGGTTATAAAAACGATAACATAGACTAGTATACAGATGGTCAGTACAGTAAATCTAGAGCTGTACACCGATACAAGGTTTGACTCAGCTAAAACCGTCTCCCAAAGGCTCTAGTATTACCTAATGTTGTTCCATCATATGCATTAGCAATAAGTTTCTAATTGCATCATACTTCATTCACTTGATGCTGACTTAATGGCACTGTCAACTCTGGTGTCTGGGTACATCATCGATATGGTCTGACGTAGACGTAAATATGTCCCCAGGGAAACGTCATCACCTCGGCAATAATTACCATCGCCAGGGAAGTTATACTTTTGGGTCAGAGTGTGCGTGTGTGACTGTGTGTTTGTGAGTTTGTCTGTTCGAACAGCATAACTTAAGAAACTGTGGATGGACCGTTATTATATATGCTATGTTGGAACGTGTTGGAAATGAAGAAATGATTAGATTATGGGCCCTCGACGGTTTTTACCTTCACCGGAATGGCGGAAGGTTATGTTTCAGGCGTGTACGTCTGTCTGTCCGTCTGTCTGTTAACAGCATAACTCGAGAAGCCTTGGATGGATCCTGATATTTGGTAGGTGGGTAGGGGTCGGGAAAACAAAGGTCATATTTGATAATAGGCTCCCTAACAGCTTGCCAAGATACTGCAGCTGAACCTCAATTTTTGACATCTCGTGTTCTGGACATGCTGTGGTCGTGATTTTTGAGTGGTGGATAGCCCTTGGGACAGGGAGTAGTCAAATCAAGTCAAAGTTTATTGCACAACACCTGTAAAATTAGTACAAAGTAAGGCAAACTTAAGTATATTGTATAAGACAACTAGCTATATAGTAGCATTAAGCTATAGTAATAATGTAACAATAAATTGTAGATGGCTATACAATATTAGAAGAAACACATTGTACATTGTGAAACAAATCCAGAATGTTGCGACAGACTACATGCTGATAACAGAAATCTAGTACATACTACATTCAGGTTCTATTCTATACAGACAATATTGAGAGGAGACACAGTGAGGATCTTTATATCCAGTACATATATATTTATATATACAATATTATGACAATGTTTACAATATCAAGTTGTTATCATGAAGTTTTCTGCATGGATGTTTATATGTATTGACCTAGGTACAAGGAAACAGTATGAGAACATGACATGAGTACATACATGGACTAGCTCTCATCTTGTCTTGGGTATTGGTAAGCACTTTATCATCTGCATTAATTTAGTTCTTTCTTCTATGTAAGATGGACATTCCATCACGTAATGGTATTCATTCTCTACAGTCACCTTCTTTCCACGTCGGACACAGTCTCTGGCTTGCTGGGACATTGTTGTGTCGGCCTTTTTCAATTTCTGAATGGTGTGCAGTAGGGCTGGGTATCGGTACAGCGTACCGGTACAAAACCGGTTTTTCCTATTGGACCGGTCCAGAAAAACCGGACCTGAAAAAATTAGGTGGACCGGATGTTGGACCGATTAGAAAATTAACAGATTATTTCATATGGCATTTACGCGTTTTGGCGCTTGCAGGTGGAAGAAAATAACAAGAGTAATGTAGAGTAGAGTTTATAGTAATTTCTACCAAGTTTTACAGTCAATTGTACAGAGGCAGTTAGCCTTGTAGGATTTTAAAACGCCAGTGTAAGTCTAATACTTCACCAAACAGATTTCTTTGTAGTGAAATGTACCATTGGTATGAGTCATACTGAATCAGGTCCAGGTTCAGGTCCGGACCTGGACCTGATCCTTTGGACCTGAACCGGACCTGGACCTGAATTTTCTGTACCGGTACCCAGCCCTAATGTGCAGCAATTCTGAGTTATGCTGTATTGGCTACGAAGGGTTTGTTTTGGACCGAAAGAAGGCATTTCTCAATACGAAATGCAGTAAGTTCTGTGAGTTTGGATCCCCTAGTGGATTTTTTTTAACTGCATGCACCGGTTTCCTTTCAAATTTTGACGGGGATAACCCGAAAACGTGTTTACGGATCATCATGATTTTTTATACATAGATAGAATGAGTGATGACGTACATAATTGCATACTAATTATGCAATGAAAAATGAGGTCCTATCATGATTGGCTTACAATATTTTTCTCATCGAAACGTATCACTTTTTATATTGCCAGCATGCATATGGTTATATGATAATCGCGTAGTGGATCTACTTCATCGTGCTGATATTTGGAAGGCATTTGGTAGCTGCGGATCGTCTCTCTACCATCAGATCAACCACGTCTTTTTGATTACTGCGTGAAACGACACATGCGCGATACGCCTGCGCACTGCTTGTCCTTTGTCACATAGGCACTTGAAACTCGAACCTTGGTCTTTACCTTCCTAATCCAAGAAAAAGGCCCGCCTTTAGTTTTATGTTCAATGTTTGATGTTTGTTTTACTACCCTATACACAACTGTGTCCACACTGGTTACATGACGCAGTTTTACCTAAAATTTACATTTTTTTGTTAAAAATTGAGCAAAAAAATCCTAAATTTGATAAATTTTAAATACACCATAAGGGTGAATATAGTTCTGTAGGCACACGGCTAAAAATGAAAATACAACTGAATCCATTTGAAGAAATAATAGGAGAAGGAGAAGAACAAACATGACAAATGACAATAATTTCTATCAATGTATCGATTGAAGCATAATCAAGAAATAATATGCGATTTAGGTAAATGAGTGTTCATCTTTGATATAAACCGTCACTATTATAGGAATCCATCCCACATAACTTCTTACTTATATCAAAAGCTATGTGCCACAAAGAATAAAGACCATATCATGTGCAAGAAAAAGATACAAAATCTGTAAGTATCAAGACAGCAAGCCAAGGGGCCAAAATAGATCTTAAACTTGGTCTTTCCGACCAATATCTATATAACAAAAAATAATCACAATCAAAAGTTGCAGATTTATGTTCATCACCTATAGCCGGAAACACACATTCAGGTAGGCACACAAACACCGACACATTCAAGTCAAGAACTCTTCTTCTAAAGGAGGTAAAAAAAAGAAAAGAGTTGAATGGGGGAGGGGGGTTGACAGGTTAAGATTGTACACGTGTTCTAAAGAGGGGTGATTTAGCACAGACAGATGTCGAAGTCACCAAAAGTACTTCCGCCAGTATCTTAAATACATGAGACGTGGACACGTAGTATAAAACAAGGGAACGGGAATATACAGAACATACAGATGTATCTCAGACAGTTGTTGTTGTGTCTCCCGAGCGTGAACACGTAGTGCACAAACAAGGGAACGGGAATATACAGAGCATACAGGTGTATCTCGGACAGTTTTTGTTGTTGTGTCTCCCGAGCGTGAACACGTAGTATACAAACAAGGGAACGGGAATATACAGAACATACAGGTGTATCTCGGACAGTTTTTGTTGTTGTGTCTCCCGAGCGTGAACACGTAGTATACAAACAAGGGAACGGGAATATACAGAACATACAGGTGTATCTCGGACAGTTTTTGTTGTTGTGTCTCCCGAGCGTGAACACGTAGTACACAAACAAGGGAACGGGAATATACAGAACATACAGGTGTATCTCGGACAGTTTTTGTAGTGTCTCCCGTGCGGCCGGTGGCACCATTACGCCAGCCCCGCACACTTGACGGGGAATCTGACTCCGGAATCGATTTTCTCGCGGACAGTCGCAAAAGAACTGGACGTAATGAATAATTGGATCGATTGAACCTTGGGATTAAACTTCGAAGCAAAACTGACAATAGCGGCGGGGCAGCCATATATTACATGCTTGGTTGCGTGAAAATTTTTCTGGGTGGATGAACAGTACGGATAAAGTTGGGTTCTAATCTAGTTAACGACTGTTTTAGGTCGACTGTATGTAGTACGTAAGAAATATTACGTCATACGACTAACCTCCGTATTGCTTGTACGTATATATCAAATCAAACAGAAAAGAAATACATTTCAAAGCTGCTAACACGCTATAAGTTATCATTTCAAAATCTCCATCCATAGCATCAATATCTATTCACACATGTAAAACCACGAGGATGATTGAATGAGAATTTCCCCTGACCCACTTTTGGTTATTGTAGGGGCATAGAATGATATATATCCCTTTGGATCACCATTATTTCATGGTACTGTCGGATCTTTTCTCGTTTACAGCCGCTGGAGTGCAGGAATTGGAGGGAACAGGAATGCAGGGATCCTGGCGGACACGAGGGTCGTCAATTCGTCCACGTCTGTGGACTTATTTCCTGTAGACGAAGAGGAATAAAACTTATTTCAAACTTTTTTTGAATATTGGCAAACATACTATATCGATTTGTGAGTATTGTCCTTAATAGGTCTAATCATGTCAATCCAGTGACACAAAATATTCTACAAAAATTGTCAGAAATGGCGACTGGTTCTCTGGTTCTTTCAAATGTACTGTGGATACCCTTAGGTGTTTTCACCCCATCGAAAAGGTGGTAGCGTTATGTTTTGTTAGCGTTTTATGTATGTATGTCTGTATGTATATGGATGGGCAGCATAACTCGACTGGAAGCTAAATTGGATTGATATTAATATGATTGATATGAGACCATTATTATTCGATTGGGGGTCCTCTAATGGCTTGTTACGGTACTGCACTGTTACTCTTTAAATCTATGGATGGACCTCATAACCATACTCATATGTTACAGAATATACTGAAATTTTAAAATTCTAGACCATTTTGTAATTCAGCTGCAAGGCTAGCTGTGGCACCCTCACACTCAGGGTTGACAATCACGGCAAAGCCTATGATATCACCCCTGACAACTCAGCCACAGTATTCGGTTATTAGGGGTGCCTTGCTTATGAATATTAATGAGCTTGCCCTTATATGGGCAGTCAGCCGTTGGGGATCGGGCGTCGGCATGGTGAGCAAACAAAGCCATGGTAATACGTAACATGATTGGCTGATAGCTTCCCAGCGGCCTTTGCGAGACAGCTTGCGACAACAACAAGCCCAAGAAAGGCGTATTCTCTGATTGGTCGACAGCTTGTTTGTGGCGACTTGCCGCGACTATCATAATAGCCACTAATAGGGCATGGGATAGCAGGGCCCAATAAGGTAATGCCGTTGGGGACCGGGCGTTAGGAGGATGAGCTGTGGTTGATTATTAATTGATGTGGAAGTGATTTAATGTTTTGTTATAACAATAGATTTTTTTTACTATTGAACTAGTTAAACTGTAATTTCCAACACAAAGATTGGACTCACCCAAATTTCCGACTGAACAGCACCTAAGTCTTTGTCAAGGAATTAACAATCCACTGCTGTCATGACGTCACGTTATGCAGATAGCACATCGAACGAGCGCTCTAAAACATATTCCTATTAATTAACCGAAGTAAGCACCAAACGGTTTGAATGTGTAGGTCTTCAGGCGGGTAGCAGAAGCGAACATAGGAGTGAACTACTATCTAGATGATACCAGGCTAACTTAAACAAGGACGGAAAACTCAACACTACCATAGTCTGCTGCCAGAAGCCCCCAACATGTGTATGTCACGTATCTCCATGCGGAGTCTCACAATAATCCGGCATAATCAGAAAATCTGGCACCGCCTGACTAATCCACCTCCACTTTCAGGCTTAGCACATCAAATCCTCTCCTACCTGTTCCGATGGTAAAGTAATTTTGGTGCAATTATGATACAGAAGGAGATTACTGAAACGAGCAATCTGTCATTGATGAGCTTTTGGTGACTTCTCCACCGGTTGTAATCATAGAATTGCTTGTTTTATTTCCAGAATTGACCCCTGTGAACCTTCTAAGTCCCGCTTTTAGTGACTCATTCGCCATCTTTACCTCGTCTGTCATGTCAAGGCCGGGTGTTAAAATTCATTAAACACCCATCATTCAGTCTACTAACGCCTGGGACAACGTTGGATTGTATTACCTTTTATTTATTTACTTGTAGCTACGAACGGTAGGGAAACAAGGGTTACCGTATTAATTCTATAGAACCAAAAAGCAAAAACAAAGCTCGACTACCACAGCTCCCTATAATAGCTTAAAGCTAGTGGTTTCACTGCGATGTTAGTGTTTGGTACCTGAACACTATTTGGACACCGTTGATGCACTGTTTTGTTGCACTGCCTCACCACTTTCCGCTTTCCGCCATGTATGTGTTTTTATGTGCGGGAGGGCAGCTTTTAAAGGTGCATTTTGCACCAGTTTTGCCCTTTCCTTTACTCTCTATGATAAATAAAGAAATAAAGGTGTAAAATTGAAATTAACATTGGCTTCACAAATCGTACATTGGTGAACAATCATTAATCTTTAGTTTTAGCCGAAAGCTGTAGAAAGTATGAACCAACTATCAAATCTGATTCTGCGACGTGATTCAAAATATAATTTGCATGTTCGTGACTAATTAGTGACATCTTGCAATTTTGTGGAAAGGATGAGAATTAGACCTTTAAGATTTAATCTAATCTATAGCTCATTTAACACTGTCTATGTCTGATTTGTAGTAACCCTTTGATCCATTTTAAGGGCCTTAAACCAGCGTGATGACCGCCACAGCGCAGGGTTCGATTGTAATCACTTCGCCTGCCCCCGCTGTGCCCCCCTAAGTACTCAGGAACCAGTTCTTTGATGTTATTAACCCACAGGCTTGAAGTGTATGATCAAATCACCATTCTTTTATTCGGTATTTTTTCCACTGTGATTCTTTAACGGCTGAAAGTTGACCCAATGCCATCATTTAGCTAAGTGCACAATGCCACGTTAAGCTAGGAAAGGTCCTGGGTAACTTAGTTAAACTTGAACTGGTCCAGACTAGTACTTGAAAACTTTTGATTCTAATCTACTTGGACAACTATACTGTGCTCCTTCTTTATTCATGTGCGGTGTTAGTTTCTGATGTGAAAGAATGCGTTAGAGCTCAATACTTGTTTTTAGAAAATTTTTTGTCGTACAGAGAAAACAATTGTCATTACCTTCGCCAGAAAGTTGTTTTGAGCGTGTTTGTTCGTCTGTCTGTCTGTGTGTGTGTCAACAGCATAACTCGAAGCCTTTGATGGGTCCTTATGATATTTGGTAGGTCGGTAGGGGGCAGGAAAACAAAGGTCAAGTTCGATAATGGGCCCTCTAGCGGCTTGCTAAGTTACTGTAGCGGAACTTCCATTTTTGATATCTCTTGTCTGTGGTGAGTGGTTTTGAGTGGTAGATACCACTTGGGGCAGCGAGTAAGTGCTAGGAGTATTGACCCCCTAGCGGAACTGCAGGCACCAATTTCCTTACAAACTTTGGACGAGAATAGCTCAAGAACACGTTGACGGATCGTCATACTTTTTGGGTGGTAGCCAAATTGATGACTAACATAATGAAATACTAATTATGCAAATCAACAAATAATTTACATAATCAAAACGGATGTTTGTTAACCCTCTGGATTCCATGACAGGACTTTCAAACTTGTCACATATGTAACTGGCAGAGAAAAAAATTCAATTGATATTAATTATTCAAATGACGACATCGTTTGCATAAGTAATGACAAAATATGAAAATGGAATCGGATTCCCAAGCTCCTCTGTGCCTCCAACCAATCCAGTTGAAAACTGCCTTGGAAGGCAAAGGTACTTTTTGCTAAACATCTCTCATAAGCTGCGCGTTTTACCAAGGTGCACCACCCATTTATACACACAACGGTGGAGAACCAATCCGCCTAGACTTGTACCGACAAGTCGACGGTAGTGTTATTTATGATACATCCTGACGGGTGACATCGAAAGACAGCCTTTTTGAACTGGTGATGGCTGGTCATTGTTGTTAGGTTACATTCGGGAGGAATATCTCCTTAATAATTAGTTGAAAAAAATCTTGATCTAGAGGGCATTACCCTTCCTAATCTAACGCCTAATGGGCCCTTCACACTGAAAACGAAATAGCAGAAATCAAGCAGAACTAGCCAGAATGAAGTATAAGCAAAGTTCGTGCAACATTCGGGGCCATTCGGGTGGGAATTCCAAATGAACCTTATATCCCCTTTATACGAATGAGCGGGCCAAAATGCCGATAGAATGATAATTCTTTTCTATTCTAGAAATTCTCACTGCATTCGAGATATTCTTTCGGCCACATTCTGGCAGGATTCGAAGTGGCTTACCGTTTCGGTTTCCCATCGAATGAGATATGAATGTTTCGAATAATGTTGAAATGCCGTAGAATGCGGCCATACTGCAGTTAGAATAATATACTTAGAATACACTTTGAATGTCGTTCGATATTTCTCCACTTCAAATACACCTCGAAAGTGATAGCATGTCAAAAACTTTCGGGTCAGCCAAAAGAACGGGCACAAGTATCTGGAATGCAGTGAGAATTTCTAGTATACACTGAGAAGTCCCAGAATTAGAAAAGAATTTTCATTATGACGATATACCGGCTCATTCTCGCTCTCGTGTAAAGGGCCTTGAGGAAAAGCCGTCTTAGAGGTGTGTGGTGTTTGCATAGTAGAAATAAATCAAATATGGCAGTACGTTCTTTGATCTGTTTTTGATACTGTCGATGTAACATTTACCTTTAGAATATAAACCGGTTTGCAGAAATAGTAGCACTTTACTTTTTTGTTCATCCACACCATAACGGACGTCGACATTGATTGTGGTTATGGTATATTGTATAAACCGCTGGCAGTATGTAAATGTCAGCTTGACAAAGTTTGAATGATTCCTATTGGTTACAAATTTACTATTTAAAAGTCTTCCTAACCATGGACAGTTGCGCCAAGCCAGAAACCTAGTAGATTTGACATTCTTGTCTTGTCCTGTACCTGAATCGATCCCTGATCACTTCAACCTTAATTTCTCCCCTTTCCTTGCACCGGTCAGCTCTCCTGATACACCAGCTAAAGACGCTTCAGAACGTGGATAATTGATCTTCTTTTTTTCTTTCAAACGAATGCTTAAAGTATCATTTTGCCAAATTGACCCCCTTCCATACATTACCACAGATACTAATGGTTCTTAGAATCCAGCATTTCTCTTATAGCTTGAATCTAAACAAAAGGAGATGGAGACACACTTGGGGTTGGATTTTTGGAAGACCTACCAAACAAAAACCAAACGATTATCATCGACTTGATTAGGTAATTATCAATGTTCAGAACTGTATTCCGAGTGCAGGATAACAAGAAGGATTTCGGATCGATGGAGCTAATCGACACTTTATGAGGTACCTTCCCATTTCATCGATCCGGCGGGGGCAAAAAGGTGGTTTCTGTAAAACAAAGGCGAATTTCGGCATTGTGCATTAAACATTTCAATTATTTTTTGACAGAGAAAGAGCCCCCTGTTCGCTGTACCCTGTTCGCTGTAACTGTTATTTATTGCCTATTGCGTATTTATTTCCTTTATTTCGCTGGTTCAGTTTATGATATCATTTCTCTCGGAAATTCATCTCAATAGGCAAATATAGTCAGCGATACACAATAAACACAGCTGGTGAATATATACTCCTACTCACTGTTGTATATAGCAAAGGAATAAAATCATGTTGATATAGAGAACACTTTAATAACTATCAATATACAAGGGTTTACTAACCCCGGCCAATTTACAAGTTCACGACATATACAGCTGTATAAAAAATATAAATAGTATGCAAAAATCATGTATATGAAAGAGAGCCAAATTTGACTCCACTATTTGATTATTCTCTTGTGTCCTTTGGTAGGTAAGGAATGTAGTATTTCTCTGTCGTTCATTGGCAAGCCGACATGCAGGCAAACGTGCATTATTCCCTACTCACGACGTGCCCTACATCTCCACAAACATATCAATAAATACGTTAGGCATAACAGGGCAAGATTCATTATTACTTTGTGTCTAACAACATATTTCCTTAAAATGCCAGAGCGCATATTAACAAATGCCACCTGTATTGGTATGAACAGTGTGCTTATTTCATGTAACTACCCACATTTAATAACCCATGGTATGAATTTACCATAAAGTTATGAAGGCATCTGTAATATGGGCTTGGAGACAGGCCTAATAAATATGGATGTAACAGTTGTGTTAGACATACAATTATATTTCATGGTCCTGATCATACATATAGATGGCATTTTTCTTTCCTTACGCAGAGCAACCAGTAGACGCCGACTTTTCTACAAGGTAAATGTAAAACGTTATCATTTCAGGCCACCAAATATGTATACACAGTAACAGTTATGTAATGATGTATACATAGTTATTTAGACTTCACTGTTTTTATCCTCCTTAGAAGCTCGAGACCGGATGGACTCGACTTAAGCAAGTAAGCAAGCAAAAAGTATTTAGTATACTAACTACACTATAATTGGAAGTGGACAACGCTAATGTTAGATTCTGGTTGAATGAATAATTCATTAATTTATTAATTATGTAACTGATTAATAGTAAAAATGATGGACAAACATTGTTCGATAGCAAATTGAACAATAAAATTTGTATCATAAAAAAACTTTATAACAGGTTATGTTTTGTATACTTTTTGCTTTTGTGTATTAATGTTTGTATACAACATCCAAAAATGCGAATGAATATTAATGTTACTTTTGTTATTTGGGTAGACGACATCATTAACTGATATTGCACATGCAATTAAGCGCAATATTTGCGTAATAATTGAGAAACTTTATAATGTAATTTTTCGAGGTCGCGGGAATCTAGTTTTGGGCATGCATTATTTTGCTTTTATGTATTTGCCTGATGGTATTTTCGTCATGTATAACAAAGAAATGATGTAGCACTTATTTACTATGTTATAGAGAGATTTACACTTCAAGCTGTCAGGACACAGAGTTACCATTGCTAAACTTATAATCAGTTGCCAAAAGATACGAAAGGCGTCTTGAAGGCAAAACCGAAATCGTCTAAGGCAAAGAATCAATCAATTTTGCACCTCAAACACTGTACAGTGGAAGCCAGTCAACGAGTAACCGTACACTTAGGTCAACTGCACTGAATTACAAAATCCCAAACTGGGTCCCACTCACTCCATTCGCTTATCTGCACGGCGAAAAGTCACCAATACCGGATAAATGCACGCAGCAGTTATAACTATATCTTTATATTTGCCAACTGTCATAATCCCCAAATAGGTCAATACATAAGTTCTGTTTTGTTATCAGAAAAGATCAAGGTGTTAGCGATCCCCGTATTTAATTCTTAGTGACTCGAAATTTACGACTAATTATATGTTTCTATTCTAAAGGTTGTATGTATGTAGTAAACATACGACAGTCAATGTACTTTTTTGTTTCGTCAATAAAGTCTCTTCTTGTTATCCTGTATACCAGCAGTGTGTATGCATAGTACATGAAATGTTCATGCTCAGTCTGCCTGGCGGATCTATCTTGAAGAGAATGTATGTAGCGTCGTAAGCCTGTGGTTTATGATATAAAGAAAGGTGTTACGCAGCCACAACACGACAAGACAATCTAATATCAGCCCATTTGGGTTTTCTGCAGTAACGTGGATAATTGCTCCCCGCTCCGCCCGGAATACACCCCCGGTCCTGCTTTTATCTTCTAATGAACCGTTTCATCGCAATTAGTTAAACGCGTTTGGCATTTGTGAGTAGAGCTGTAGTTAGTCATGCCTTAAACGTGGAATTATCTTGACAGTTGATAACAAATAAGTGGATTTCCACGCCCGCAGAGACTCAAGTTCATTTCCGTATGAGGATTTTCTGAGACATTCAGTGCACTTTATTCCGGTATTAACCTATGGTGAGAAATATAATGACGCAAACGATCCATCATTGTTGAACGGTGTCATTATTGAAGTAATTCGTAGACTGCCAAGAATAACGGGATTGACAATGGGTTTGGGTAATTGCACACAGTCAATAACATTCTAGGGTGAAAGCTCTGAACAATGACTTATTTTTAGTTTTGAGTGCTTTGCTCAAGCAAAGGACTCCGTAACCCCGTGTCTTTTCAGTGAAGTGCCAAAACTCAGTATCATATAAGAACATTTGTAGGCAACTACCATCACGACTTTTCATTATTTCGTGAACTCGTAAAATAAATTTTCGCCTGAATGAAAATTGAACTGAAGTGGCCAACCCAAAAATTTAAGATCGTCTAGCTCTAGTCTTTGTTAAGGAATAAGTAGGCCACTGCTTTTGTGTAGTCACCTTACGTAGATCACGTGACTCGGTGAGCAGTTGATCATAAGTTTCAGAAAGTCTATGACACCCTCTGTTGACGGATAATAGCAAAGCCATGATGCAGACGACTTTTATTCCTCTGTTAAAAAAAATGCCTGATTCTGCGTCCAAGAGTCCACCAAGAGTCCACCAAGAGTCCACATTGTCCACCACGACTGAGTGCCCAGGGGACTCTATATCTATGTATTGTGAAACTTCACAGGCTGTTGAACTTTGGCGTTTGTGTTCAGTTAAGATCTTTCGGTTTCTGCAATAGAGGTTTTTATATACATGTATGTTCATTTTATTACGTACCGTACCGTTGCGCCAAAAATAGTTACTCAAGCAACTGGATATGGTTTTGAAACGGTCAGACGTTTCGGAAAGAATCCACTTTCCTTCGTCAGTGACACTTAAGTGATCTGCAAGAAACAGGTCTTTTATACTCTAACTATGAATGAAGACAATTTCAGATGTCCAATCTGAACCAAAACTGGACCTTCAACAAAGCCCTCAAACCCTCGGACCACTCAAAGAAAACAGCCAAGTGCAAACCATTGACCGACAGAAAGAAAGCCAACATTACCATCCCCTATGTCCAAGGAGTTTCGGAAAAACTCAGACGGCTCTTCCAAAACTTCAACATCGCCACTAACTTCAAACCTCACTCAACCCTCCGACACAAACTGGTACATCCAAAAGACAAACCACAGAAAGGTACTAAGGCCAATGTAATCTACAGACTCAAGTGCGAGGAACCTAACTGTAACAACACATACATTGGTGAGACTAGTCGTCCACTAAAAGCAAGATACCAAGAACATTGCAAACCGAAGGCCAACGGCAACTCTTCTGCTATTTTCAACCACCTACAACACAACCAAGGACATTCCTTCAACCTCCAATCTACCGACATCCTAGACCGTGAAGCCCGCTGGTTTGAACGGGGAGTTAGAGAGGCCATATATGAGACAATATACAATCCCACCCTCAACAGAAAAGGGGGGCTACGCATGGAACTTTCCGGCACTTGGGACATAGCACTACCCCCCCCCCCCCCGCCAACAAAACTTTTAGCCCCTGTAACTAAAACAACAGGAGCTAATTGACTCATTTGCATTAACTGTGTCTTAGCCTTGATATCCTTTGAAATCCAAATTGTCTTCAGCTTGACTTGGCTTAGCTTTGTTTTCTTTGGAATCCAAATTGTCTTCAGTCTGAATTGTCTTACAACCTTTCCTATTGGACATCTGAAATTGTCTTCATTCATAGTTAGAGTATAAAAGACCTGTTTCTTGCAGATCACTTCAGTGTCACTGACGAAGGAAAGTGGATTCTTTCCGAAACGTCTGACCGTTTCAAAACCATATCCAGTTGCTTGAGTAACTATTTTTGGCGTATCTTATTACCTGGATGTCTAACCTACATCGACGTACCGTACCGTTGGTCCTCCACTTGGCATCTAGGGTTCTTTTGTAGGACCTACGTAGGTTTGAGTGATATCCATTTGATAGCATGTCAACGATACCGCCATATCTTACGATGCGGAAAACACACCAACCATACCCCCAAGCTTTAAGCAAAGGATTGATCAAATATTCATCGTTGCTCTTTACATCACATTGCGGTTACAAATCCGCGGCACCGATAGCCATTGATCTCATAGGCAGGGGCATGTTAATTATTAACGATTCTTAACGCTGCCCTTTTATGTTCTGATTAGCCAAATATGGACTGCTTCAAATAGGATCGTAATAGCAATCACCACCGTGTGAGTGATTCTGAGTTGTTCATCAATATGAAATATGGATATAATCGTGAATGAAACACATGGCTACGACTCACTTAGGAGGACTTCAAAAGTCCCATAATTGACCAATTATCGAACACCTTTTGTAAAACTCATCTGATATGTGTAAAGTTTATTACCTCAGAGTTTTTAATATGGTATAGTTGGAAAAGTAGTGTTGAATACATAAAGAGTATCATTCTGGGTATGTATTAATAAGGTATGTACTTTTAAGTATTTTTAGAATTAAAATTCTTAAATTGTCGCAGTTACTGTCGCAGTTTTCCTTCCATATTATAGTCATCTACCTCACAAAGTCTTTTGTTTTACGTCATTTGATAATTTTAGAATTTGAAATGAATCTTTATCGTCTGGTCTTTATGGTAATACAATTTTTGATAACCATTCTGTGAACAGTTGGTTGAGTAAGATTATTGAAAATTAACCTGATGATAGGAAAGCAGATATTTGCACTCATTCAGAATGACCTACAGGGAAGCTAATGCAAGATTTTCATTACGATAAGCTTATTAATATGAAGAATGACTGTACGTGTAAAAACACAGCGAATGATCTTGATTGATTGTCCCATTCTTGAAAGTGTAATCATCAACTCATTTCGATCGAGATTTATTTGTTGATCTGCTTCTGCAACAGAAGTTAAACTCCCGGGTTGGCGGATTACAGTATACATTATCTACCGTATCTATTTGGCACTATATACTCTGTCCAACCTGGACTCTTAGATGCAGTGACTACAAAAACTGCAATCATGTAGCTATGGTTACCCTGGGGTAATCAATTACATGGTTTTTATTAATTTTCACAACGACAAATGTACTTAAGAAACACAGTATGTTTTCAGCTGATAAAACTGTTATTGGCCTCTTATCAGAGGAAGGGTGTTTTAATTTAGAAACTCTATTTCTACAACCAACAACGATCAGTATCGCCATATCTTAAGATGAAGATAAACTGTAACGTTAGTAAACACCGAGGTGAGATATTTGTGATTTCTATTACTTTATGGTGTATCATGAAGTGATGCATTTCCGTTGTAGAAATTCCAAATGTGTTCAAAATACTGGCATTAGATTAATTTAGTTTCCTGAATATCTATTGGGTAACAAATTTCTTTGGTGCTCAAACGGGATCTATATAACGTTACAGCCGACGTGTTAAGTGAACATCATATTATCTAAATAATACCTTCCTAAGGGCAAGTCCGATTGGTACTATTCACGGAAGCTTTTAGCTCCTGCAACTAAGACAACAGGAGCTAATTGACTCATTTGCATTAACTGTGTCTTAGCCTTGCTATCCTTTGAAATCCAAATTGTCTTCAGCTTGATTTTGCCTTACCTTTGTTTTCTTTGGAATCCAAATTGTCTTCCGTCTGAATTGTCTAACAAAAAAAAACGTTTCGTATTGGACATCTGAAATTGTCTTCATTCATAGTTAGAGTATAAAAGACCTGTTTCTTCCAGATCACTTCAGTGTCACTGATGAAGGATAGTGGATTCTATCCGAAACGTCTGACCGTTTCCAAAACCATATCCAGTTGCTTGAGTAAATACTTTTTGGTGTATCCTATTACCTGGATGTCTAACCTACATCGACGTATTCACGGAAGCTCATACATTGTTTTCATTGCTCAGATGTCTTCACTAGCGGTTATAATTTATTTTTTTTTTATCATGTAGTTCTATAGCATAAAAGTGTAGTCAAGGGACTATTTAGGAAGGTAAGTTGTGCTATACAATTGTTAAATAAGCACACAATATTAAAGGCAAAGGGACTTAATCATATTGTTAAACATCGAAAGCATCTGGTTATGTTACAAAACTTGAACGTTGAAATGTGATCAATCTTTCTGCTGCCTTGTACTTTTGTCTTGGGTAAACTTCACAAACACAACATGTAATGACAATGACAACTTTTAGCTCCTGTAACTAAAACAACAGGAGCTAATTGACTCATTTGCATTAACTGTGTCTTAGCCTTGCTATCCTTTGAAATCCAAATTGTCTTCAGCTTGACTTTGACTTAGCTTTGTTTTCTTTGGAATCCAAATTGTCTTCTGTCTGAATTGTCTAACAATAAAAAAAAAGTTTCGTATTGGACATCTAAAATTGTCTTCATTCATAGTTAGAGTATAAAAGACCTGTTTCTTCCAGATCACTTCAGTGTCACTGACGAAGGATAGTGAATTCTATCCGAAACGTCTGACCGTTTCCAAAACCATATCCAGTTGCTTGAGTAAATACTTTTTGGTGTATCCTATTACCTGGATTTCTAACCTACATCGACGTATTCACGGAACCTCATACATTGTTTTCATTGCTCCGATGTCTTCACTAGCGGTTATAATTTTTTTATCATGTAGTTCTATAGCATAAAAGTGTAGTCAAGGGACTATTTAGGAAGGTAAGTTGTGCTATACAATAGTTAAACAAGCACACAATATTAAAGGCAAAGGGACTTAATCATATTGTTAAACATCGAAAGCATCTGGTTATGTTACAAAACTTGAACGTTGAAATGTGATCAATCTTTCTGCAGCCTTGTACTTTTGTCTTGGGTAAACTTCACAAACACAACATGTAATGACAATGATTTAAGATGATCCAACATGCTGTAAACATGGTTATTAAATCATCTGCAAACAATTAAACATCTACCTTCATATTTGGCAATGAGCCAACTCCAATAACGCTAAGGTTGAATGTTAATCAGAGTGTCATTAAAACAGATTTACGGTCAAAGTGAGCTTGCGGTGAGAGCGCCTTCAGGGTGAAAAGTGGGTAGATATTGCATATATATATATATATGCTTATCAACCCTAAACCGGGGCGATGGGTGGTATCGACTTTAGGGCACCTTTGACCCAATTCTGACGTCACGTTTCTTGAGTGACCTGTAGTACCACACGCGTATGGCATGACCATGCAGTATGGGGTCAAGTAAAAATAGTATTATGGTGAAATAAGCTGATATTGGGGGGGGGGGGGGGGTACGTAGAAACGAAATCCATCTGTGTTTTTTATGTCAATATCTACCAGTTTACAAACGCATGGCTAATATACTACACGCAAAGAATTGTGTAGCGTAACTGTATAGTGTTTCCCAGAGCTTAGGGGTCCTGTCTGAAAAACTTGTCATACTTACGATCTTGTGCATTTGGGAATAACATTTTACACGACTTTTCGTACTCCAATCAGGTGTAATAATGGGTACTTGACTTAACGGTTAGGAAGGTAAATGGCAGTTGAAGGAGAAGGATGGGCTGCGCCTTCTACTGTGCCAGAGACACCGTGGTTCAACCCACTGACCCATAAGGTTATCAGACTATACCTTTACTCTCCGTCTGTTCTTTGTATTTAGCACTGTTGGAATATGTTACAATCCCACAGGGTGCTTGTCTGTCTGAAAGGAAAAAAAATAAGAACTACGGCGTGCAGTATCTTACACCGTCTATGATAATGTAAAATCCCTAAAACTGACAAATTATATATTAGAAAACGATCTACTTGTTCATGCCGATTAATAACCCGCTTCTATGTCATGATGTAATTGACGACCCTTATCAATTACCCGAACCACTGTGTCGTTTCGAGCTAGCATTACTACTAACATAACCCGAAATGCACTCATGGAACGTGTGGACCGGTATAAGAAATAAAACTGCGAGTAAAAGATTGTGATTTTCATTCCCGTAATGCTAGAAAACATCTTACGGATCGTAAGAATTTTTGATGGTGTCTGCATGTTAAATCATCAAGCGGCATCGTAATTTCAGGCATCATTACTCCGGGCGACATCCGAGAAGGGAAAGCATCAATTTCGGAAGATCATTACGACAATCCAGCAGCGATACAGCTCAGCTCAACTTGTGAGCGCCATTGTCTCCCGGCCCGTCTGCCACAAAATGCTGCGGCAATAATCGACAACTCCCGATACAAAAAAGTAATGCATACTTCACATGTGGCGTCTCTCCCATGAACGTAATACTATGCACTCACTCATTCCCTAGCCATACCATACCCTAGTTGTTCCTAACCTTGAAAAATGATACATTTTTTATACATGATACATGTTTAAAGCAGTTGGTGATTGTGAAGACGGCATCACAAATGTATCTTCCACTCTCCTGAAGTGATGATGATGTGAAATCCTATCTGACGGAGGCATGCGCGTGCCATTTTCCGATGACATTGATGAACAACTTCAAACAGGAGACCAGAACAATGTAATGCATTCAGTATCTCCAGGGATGGTGATATTGCTATCGTATAAAGCCGACGCCTTTTGACTTAACACAATTAGAACATCCATTATCTCTTCGGTCACTGGGGAATTGTTTAAGTAGTGAAAAGCGTGAAGAAGGCACTTCTGTAGTGACGAATTGCCACTGATGATACGAAAATCTAACAAATAACATAGATTGTTATCAAGATCAAGAAAGACCTGGCAGCTTAGAAGATGTATGGAATTGATTCTAATATATACATAAAACCCCATAATCATGCTCCAGCCGTGTCTAGAATAGCATGTACATATATGAAGTATTAGTATGAGTCCGCCAATCTATTCTACTCCACGATATTAAGGAAGGGTCGAGTTTGTTCTTTAAAGCTCCTTGTGGTCCTTCTGTGTTATATTGAGTTATATCACGATCACAGATTCTGCAGCCCACTCCTTCAATACTGCTACTGTTTCTGCACACATTAAGAACATATCTACACCAAGGGTATGAAATGTAACACTTCTGAAAATCATAACATCGATTAAGAACGGTTTTCAATTATCTGGCAAGGCCAAGGATCTGGAATATATCTCAGGAATCCCCGTTGAAAGTACATGTGGCTACATCTTTTTTTTACACGAAAGCGTCCTCTTCCTTTTAGTCTCCATGATAAAATTGATAACCTTTTTCGTCATAGTGAGCTTCTTTATTTCTGTATCATTATTCTGTATCCAAAAGAATTTTTCTTATATGAGACACTGGACATGAGAGCCCATATTTCTGTATCTAGTGTATAATCAACCTCCTCGTATCGACTGTTTCATCAGCATAAAGTAAATCGGCCTCGACATGAGGACGCTCTCTCATTGGCACAGTCCCAGAACACATCGATATGTCAGCTGCCGGCGTTCACGTGATGTGGACTATATAAAGCACCGATACAGGAAAAGCTGTTAGGCATAGCATGCTTAATTGAACGTTATTAGGGCCACCTGACCAGACTTGGCGGCGATATGCCTTAGGTAAAGCGGAATTGGGCTTTCGTCCGGGCTGCCATTGGCATAGTTTAATCTCCCGCAATACGGCATCGCAGGCAAGGCTCTCCGTGTGCATTCAACAGCTGGCGGTTAACCATCCGAGGATTTTGTTGATGTAAAGTAGCGGTGCGCCGAAATCTTCGCTCATTGGTTTTGACGTCCTGCCGGGCTGAACCGCCGGCATCTCCGCCGTTTTGCCTCGTTCGCGCTCGTCTTTTGCTCAAACAAGTGATTGCTGACGCCAGCACACGCGTGCGGTAAGCCCAATCGTTTACCGTAGATGTCATCTGTCGGCATTAGGTACGCGTCCTGCTTGCACGCACCCAACAGATGACACTGTGACTTTGCTATCCCCAGGTTTACCTAGTGTCCGCAAATTCTCTTCTCATTCTAGCGGTGCCGTGTGTCTAGGGGAGATACACCGCTATCTACCTGCACTCAACTCTTCCCATCTCTGTTTCCGGAAGATATGGACATACTACAGGCTGGTACGTACAACCAGCGCGGTGGCCGTGCTCAACAGCCGTACTTGATATTCCTTGATGGCTGAGGGAGATATCCATGCCTCCACGCACGGCAGCTGAGCGATCTAATCAAGAGATGCACTGTTAATTAACATCAAATGTCGTTTCATTACGATGAAGCCTGTTATCGCCTCTACATGGAGATCTAGACTGGCATCATAGCTGGACATAAAAACTCGCCTGTGAAAAGAAAGCTATTGATCCGTGTAGGCTTCTAGACGCCGCGCTTCGCTCTGTGGTTCGCTCGGGGTGAAAGGCCAGCTTTGTACCCACAACACCGGCTGAACTCCCGGACAACCTTGCCAAGTTTACACGGAGGCCGGCATAATCTTTATTAAGCGTGTGCTGCTTCCATTGTAGTGCCGCTAGCGACGTGCTCGCCCACCGTGCCGTGAATAACAATCACCAGAACCCCTCAATCAACAACAGGGGAAAGATTGATTCAAGGAAGGTCGTGGGGAGGGAAACACTGACGATGGCGTACCTACCAGACAAATTGAGCCACCCGTTTGTTGTCCTCCTGTCCATTCTCTGCACCGCCCCCCTGGTGCAGACCAGAGACCCGGTGGTGAGAATAGGGGGAGGAGAAGACTCTCCCTCGCTCCGCGGAATTAAAGTTGACCTTGACAACAGCGATAAAGAGTTGGTACCTGTGGAGAAATACCTCGGTATCCCCTATGCTGAACCGCCGACTGGAGTGTACCGCTTCAAGCAGGCGAAGTTGCAGGCACCGAACTGGGACGGTGCGCGGAACGCCACCAGCTTCGGCCCGGCGTGCATGCAGGCAGTACGGAAAACAACCATGACCACGCCTTCATGGACACGTCAACAAGTGGCATCAATGCAACCATATCTACAAACACTGAACGAAGACTGCCTGTACCTAAACATCTATAGGCCCATCAATAAAGGTAAGAAAAACAGCATTACATCTCTCCGCCTCCCACTCATTAATATTCCCCTGCGATATAGTGCAATATTACAGTGCGAAGTCGTGCTGATAAATTTACGTACAAGGACACTAAGTGCGATAAAGGTGCTTATTGCGCTTAAAGGAGGTGCAGGGGTAAATTCCCATGTCACTTTGACAGCGCACTTTCCATGTAATAACACCGCGATGAGCAGTTCTACCCTGCCACGGGTCACACTGGCAGTAACATCTACGGTTTTACACCTGATATTCTCAGCTTATCACAAGTCAGTCCATTTTCAAATGACATCAAATTACTACGCTGCTAGCCCTTGATAAAACAGTCGCAGAAGACTGACGCTGCCGAAAGCCCATTTATGTAAACTGTGATGATGATATGATTTGTCACTCATGTCTATTCATAATTTACATAATTATTCTACTGTGTGTTATGTTGACTATTTTGTCTACAGAGTCTTGTTGATGAATTAATTCTCACGAACCCCAAAAGAATGATTCTGCCGCAGGAACTGTCAGAAGAAGTTTCTATATGGAGCAAGTAATTGGCAATTAGCGTTCTGTCATAGACAGCCAGGTGGTGGCTAGGAACGCGATAACCATGACCAACCTAGTATCGAGAAGGAAAACATATCCAATATTTCAGTTATTTCCATTGTGTGAACACAGAAAATTATGCTTTCGAACTATTGAGAAAAATGTGAAATAGAGTGTCCTGGCTATGGTGGGGTTGGTGTTACCCATCGTTAAAGCGTTGGACCCACCACCAATAGCTCCCGAGTTCTATACTCGCCATGCTCTGATGTTGAGCTATTGGGTAATTCACTTGGCACGATATAGCCACCATGGCAGAGGAGTGACACTCACCGACCCTCTTAGTTGATGTGACAAAATTGTGCCAAAATACGTGGATTTGGTGCTCCATAGATGTCAAACTTGCACATTTACCACCAAAACATTTTTGCGATGGTAGTGACCAGAATGGTAAAGACTAGGTGACGATCTAACAACGTTGTTGGATAATCCATTTATTCACTGCCATGTTCACATTACCCATAAGGTCGCAATCGCTAGACCAAGTTTGCACACGTCTAATTTCAGAGACCACTGAACAGGAACGGAAATAGATGGCCATTGGTAAAGCACTAAGTGTTGCTATTCACTCGACCTCCTCACATCTCTCGAACAATAACGTACAAATGGATTTAGCTACAAAAGGTATTCAAACAGACAAGCAGGCTGCGAGTTAGCATGGCGGAGAAATGACTTAGATAATAAAACAGAAGTAACGAGCTTGGAAACGCAAATATGCGGTGGTCTTACTAAAGATTTCTCACATTTGAAGACTTACAATCAGATGTCTCACGAGACTCCAGACGAGTGTTTTTTTTTCATATATAAGGTCGAGGCAAAAATTTCAATAACACAGGTGTTATATTATGCAGTGCGTCATCGTAAAGCGGGCCTAGGAGGGTCTGTTTAAATCACCATCGGTCAACCGCAAAAATGCTGGCAGGCTTTTTCTAGGGTACCAGGAAACACAACAGCTTCCCTAGCTGAAGGAAAACGTGGATCAACCTGCCCGAGGGACCTGTTGTTCCCACGGCAAGATTTATCATTTCCGCCAGACCAAACCATTGATGGGCCCTACGGGGGATTTTTGTAGATAAAAACTAAAGCACTTTCCAGTTAGAACGACATCTTAACTGATAGGGGAATCTAACCGGCTTTATAGAATGATGCACACCGTTTTTTCACATCCACTATTCATTGATTTAGGTACAAATGACACAAGTACACCTTGACACACCGACTCAGTGGTCTAACTGATTTACGACAACAGCACCATAGTGACTCTGTCACAGTAAAGAACAGGAGAATATCCGTCAACAGTTATATCAGGTTGATAAGTCACTGAATAACAAACGTCTTTGTACATAACAGAAGAACAGCGGATCCTGATAAACGAACTAGAACTAGGCCCAGCCTACATGCCTACAGATGCATGTGCCCCATGTAACGGAGTCTCTCATTCCTGTGTTGGACTGTTTAACCATAGCCGAAGCTGCAGGCTGATATCAATTAGGATTTTACCAAGGTCATTACTGGTACACAACCAAGTATTTTATCTAACAAACCTACCTACCAGAGACCCTTTGTTCCCTTCCACTGGGTAATTTTGACCAGTTGACATTGCACTGCGCATCCTAGGTGTTGCTACTCACAGATCGGATCTAAAACGTATTGTATTTACATATGTACATCACTTTAGATAATACGTCGTCAGATGATATACCCTGAAAGTCCTCAGCCCTGGAATTTTCATATTTTATCTACCGAGCCAAGTCCGGCTCCGTAACTAATCGGTTATTTGACTCTAAAAGTCTTTTTCTGAATATTCTTCAGGCTGAAATACTTATCTTGGATTCCAGGTCATTGTGTAAGAGCCGAAATATCTATTAGTTGGTCTCTCGTCGGGAAACATTCTGATTTGATACCATGGTCTGTACAAATATTATTGGATGAAAATGAAACTTAGTTTTTTAAACAGTTTTACAAGGCCTATATTCAAGCCAAAGCAGGATAGAAGTCGGTGTACCCGCTAGGTGGTATCTCACTACACTTGAGGTACTGGTGCGGCAATGCGGGGCTCGTTCACTGCGGCACTGTTGTGTTATTTTTGCCACCTTTCCTTTGCACTCACACTGACGTGCGGCACTATTGCGTGTCTAGACTAAATGAACATTTTATTGTTAATAACTGGCTGTATCTCCCAGCTATTAGATTAAGTCTCTGAACAGTTGATGTAAGAATGTGATCAACACCAGAAGTTTATCAGAATACTGGTGCTTTTACAATTCATATCTATATGATTACGACATGATTCTAGAATACCATTTTCCAGATGCATTTCAGTTTTACATTGATTGCTGTTAGTCGGTTTATAATATTTTCCATATTTTCTCCCTTAGTACGGGAATAGCCAAATATTGCTACACTGGTGAGATAAAAACAAAAGATTTATGCACTTTATTCACCAACACGAAAATGGCACTGGTGTGAGGAAAGTAGGGCCCGGTATGGTGCAGTTACGAAGGCTGAAAACCACTGACGCATAACGGATACAAAAAGGGGTCAATCGTCAGGCTGACCTCAAGTCGATCGACCCTACTTCAAGATGAGGAAGTGAGAGAGGGCCACCATTCCAGCTGGGAGTCTAGATGTGTGCCCTCCAGCACTTTCCACACAGGTTTTTATTTGCTGAATCAGTCACGCCAAGGTCCCGCCAGACGTATCTAACATGGCGCCTCTACTTCGCGCTACATTACCGGAATTAGGAGAATTAGGTTGCTGCTTGTCATCTTGCGTTACCAAGAATAATGTAATCTTGAAATAGATTATGATATAAAAACCGAATTTCCCCAATGAGGACCGGTACCTGGCTAAAAGTTGGAACCTCTAACTATGCTGGAGTATCAACTTGATGAATGCTCCATTAGTGTGGAGAGGAGTTAATAGATTAGCACTCAATGAAGCTTGCCAATGTTCCACAAATAACAGACATTAGATTCTTCACGAAATGATTTTTTCAGTAAAAGAACATTTGAAAAAGGCAGAAAAGCTGTCAATGGAATTTCATTGGGAAATTTACAACAATTACACAATTTCTGTTATATTTATAATTTTGCTTAAGGAAATCTTCATTGCTGATATTTTGGGGAACAGTTTCAAATTCTTAAAGAAGTACTATGATGTCAGACATTTTATTATTTTTCTAACACTTACATGTCATCATCATCATCATCTTTCATCCTCTTGAGAGGTGGAGCAAACGAAGTTAGAATATGATAAATAATAGTATACTTTGATATCTTTACATGCGTAAACCTTTGGCAATATTTGGGTGCACCAGTGCATCCACAGAAAAAAAAACTGGGTGCACTGCTCCAATTGTGGCTGCACCAGGGTGTACATGCACCCAGTATTTCGAGCCCTGCATATATGTGCACATATAAAGTCTAATCTATTCTATCACATTCGACTCTCTCGCGCTCCTTGGTAATTGCATCAATGTAGTGAGTTATATGATTAGTTAGGACCGATTTATTGAAGGCAGTAAGGAATATGAATTTCCTTTCATTATGGAAGTATCTGAAATGGGAACTCTTACTTAAAAGATAGTCGAATACATAAAAGGACAACTTAAGTCTGCAGTAATATTTACTTCGTCTTCAACTTTACCTACACTACAAATTCTTAGCTCTAAAGGAGTGTGGTTTTCCTGATTTGGAATTTGTGACAACTTTTTCTTAGTTTGGTACCGATGGATCTGTGACATACGTTTGCAATCTGAAGACATTCCTCTTCGTAATAAGATTGTTTTGATCATCTGTTCGAAGCTATTTTTTTCGCATTCGTAATGAAGGAAAGGAAATTTTGTATTTCCGGTTACGTTATTTTAAAAGATAGGGTTGCGAGGTGTGAACTCTTTTTTGTGTCCTTTTTTACATGTCGGCCGAGGTGATCGAACAAATACATTTTTGCAATGTAACATCTGGTATTGCTATAAGGCAGTGCATACCTACATAGAAAGCCGACAACAAACATAAAATATGAATTATCAATTTAAATAATGCACGTCATCTCCCTCATACACATTGATGGGTACAATACAAATGGTTTCACACCTAATTAGCATATATTTAGCAAACAATTCATGTCCTTGGACAAGACCAGACCGACCGTGAGCCTAATGTTGATCTATGACGTCACCCTAACAATTACAGATATGCTGTGGGCATTATATACACAATCAACAACGCGTAATTTACTTTACCTATTGTTTGCCCGGCAGATATCCAGTTTATAACGTTCCCTTAAAAAAAATCGATAGGGACATGATACAATATCAAACGCTATAGTAACCCGCGGGTAAGTCATTAGAACCAAACTCCATGTTGATCTTTGATGTGGTACTATGATGTGGTGCTGTGTTAATGCTCCCACCCTACGCAAATGCATGCTGTTGTTAACTTGAAAGTTTATCTGTGTCGGTAGAAGTCATTATTGAATAGTTAAACTGTAATATCCAACACAAAAATTGGACTCACCCAAATTTTCGACTGAACAGCACCAGTCTTTGTGAAGGAATGAACAATCCACTGCTGTGAAGATAGGACACGTGACTCAGTAAGCAGTGGATCGTAGGTTGCAGGAAGTCCATGGCGCCCACCGTCTCTGTTCAGTGATGGCTGTAAAGCTCTGATGTAGATGGCTTCATTAATCCCTCTAGCTGTTGCTGTATGTTGTTGTTGTTGTTGAATAATCCCCAAGTAGATCTATAGAGGGCAGAGGCATTATTAACAGTATTAACAGGTTAACAGTATCCAGTTGGCCCCAGACATCTGCGTGCGCGCAAATAGTAGAAGCATTTTTTCTCAATAAAAAATGCTCTCTGTTTCTGTCTCTCCGCATGGCCATTTTAACAGCACCGTTAGTTTAGATCCTTGCATATTGCATTTGCCCCCGATAGATCTGCTTGGAGGCGAGTTGTTGATGAGAATTCTGTTCTAACTGTTTGTGAATGTTTATCTAGCATCTACCATCAATCTTTCCCAAGCTTTTCTCACCTTTCCGACCTTTTCTTGCTTAAGTCGTCCAACCCCTTTATGAACATGTTGGACAATTCATCTCCCACTGCCTTCGGAAAAGAAGTCAAACCCACCAAAAGGCTTAAGTAAGAATAGATTTAGATTAGAAGTTATTCCTCTTTTGATTTATCTATAGATATCATTTTCCTTTTCTGTAAAGTATACAATTATGTATAACACTACTTTACTTTGTCTGCAATTAGCCTTCGGGCATGAAATTGCAATAAAGATTATAATAGTTAAACGGGCAGAATTGCAGATACATATATCGCAGTTGATGTGCTGACAATCAAGACTAAGCAACATCTACCAACAGAGGCGGACCGAGAATAGGGAAAGATTATCGCTGTGCTATTTACACCCCGCCTCCATTATTATTCCGTCGCTCAGCATTTGGCAGCTGCAAAAGCGCCGATGTAGGTGCACGTAATTACATTGGATAGGTGTTGCTTCAAGCTATTCATGCCCTTAATTATGTAGTATCAGCTTCGAATAGCTGCACCGTTTCATTACCCAGGTCCGGCAATTTAACGGCACCCACCAGGAGGCATGTTCCAGCCGAATCAAAGTGTTCTGTCGTTTATCAAATTGACGCCTGCAGGTGATGAAATGAAAGTGATGAAATGAAGACATATCAAGCCATGCGTACGCCTCCTGCTATTGCGAAAAAAAACGTCGGGGTTTAAGTGCTGTGTACAACCTGCGACAGAATCTAAACATATACTTTATGACAAATCTTTGTTTCCAAAGCCAAGGACTAGGTTTTATAAGCCCTTCAGTGGTACGAAGCAACTTTACAAGGGACAGAGGAAATTGTGTGCAATCTACCATAACCTTACAACCGGCATTTTGTCGCCAGCATCATTTTAAAGTCAGATTGCCGTTTGAAAGGTTTGTCCTTGAACCTGTGGTAATGAAGTTTTCAGACAAAATTGTGTTCTACCAATACAGCGGCCGTTCATGTTACCCACTTTGTCCCACAATACAGCTCATTTACACATCTAGATGTGTTGTCTTGTACTCGCATTAAGTTTATTGTTGGTAGATAGCACAATCGTGATTGATATGGTTAAATCAGATTTTATGTATCACATTATATTTTCACAGAAAAGCATTTTCTCTCTGATGCCAACGTCAGTTGGATGTTTTCTGTGGCAAGATTTGCAATAAAAAGATGGAAGTCTTTTCGTGCGCAGAACGTGATGTTGCCAGCTTTCCAAATATGGGCACCCACCATCTTTGCGACGCTTTGCAACACCGAACTTTCGGTGTTGATATCTCGTGTTCTGGACAAGCAAAGGTTACGATTATGCGTCATAGACAGCCGTTGTGGTCAGGAAGAAGTGACAAAAGTTTGGGAATTGAATATTTAAAGGTGGTGTCTGACTACACGTGGGGTACTGGTGCGGCACTGCGGGGTTCGTTCACTGCGGCACTGTTGTGTTGTTTTCGCCAACTTCCCCTTGCACCCACACTGATGTGCGGCACTGTTGCGTTTTTAGACTAAATGGACATCGGGGTTCGCTTGCGATCCCTTTAGGTTCCGTGAAGGTACGTCTGCGTTGACGAACCCCGCAGTGCCGTACCAGTACCACAAGTCCAGTGAGATACCACCTTTAATGTTGTCAAAGCTTGCTTGCATGAAATAAACTAGATGAAATCTAGCGCTCCCGTGTTCGCGATGATCACAAGTCCCTCACATCATAATTGATAAAACTTGGTTGTCTCCTGCGTCTGTCAAGTTCCTGTAATGCATGTGCCTTTTGTGGTCCGAAGAGAATGCCCCATCTATTGGCCATTCCTTGTTTATTTCATGGATCATTTTTTAAAATATCTTTGCTGCCTTGGCTCTATCTCTTCTCTGCTCTATGGCACTCGACGAGTTAACTTTTCTATCAAATCATCAATATAGATAATGAAGACTAAGGGGCCAAGGATGGAGCCTTGGGGAACTTCCTCTTTTATGTCTATGTTTCTGGCGGTGGAAGTTGCTTTTTTCAGATCGTTGCTCTCAGTTTTTCATCTGTAAGGTAGCTCTCAATCCATCTGAGTATCTTTTTCTTCACATCGATGGCTTTTACTTAAGCAATTACCCCCGTGTATCGTACGTGATCGAATGCACCGCTAATGTCCTGGCCTTCGTAGTGTAAAACGCAGGTTTTCATCATTCTGCCCCTGTATGGTAGTCGTTACTAATAAGTTACACAGAAACTACCAAATATACTAAAAGATATACATGTATTACTAAATAATAGACGGACAGTAATTATGATAAAAAGTGAAAATTGACAAAGTGACCATTATGTGTCATTTGGCAGACTATGACACAAAGTTTACTCATAACTTCTATGTTCACATATATCCTTTTCTTATTCAAAATCTTTCTATGCTATCATTATAGCGACAACACTAATGGTTGACCAACATTAAGATGTCAAGACTGTTGAAATAGTGGATTATTACAGTCTTACTGTCCCTACGGCTTCCTGAGCTACAGGACTGAGTGAGTGAGTGAGTGATTTTCAAATAGAGCAAAATGCAGGCTCTCCTAATTTTTCTGCGTATATATCAATGATTCTAGGAATCGATCATTTACGCCAAAACTTAGATCAGCTTCGAAGTTAAATGAAACTGTAAATTCATTCTTATCACAACAAACCCTTGAACAATTTGCTCGTCAATAATCTCATATGGCCAATGTAAAAAATTATGCCTAATTCTTGTTATCATTTTCGTTCGTTTATTCATTCGTCCCATAGCCTTTATCATTTTACACAGAATAATTGTCTTTCGGGAAGATAACTTGTCTTCGCAAAGGGTAAATAAGAAGGCATGTTAGTGTCAGGTATCGTCTTATCAGTACGTAGGAAATAATTTGACTCCCAAGGCAGCTCTTACGATCCTGAGAGTATACCCGAGCCATTACAATATATCTTAAGCACTCATCAGGGACAGTATTGTTCAGTAACTCATCATTTATTTCTCCGCTTTGTGGACATCGGCAAGTCTTCGTGCGAGGTTCTGAGAATTCTGCACAATCTTCACGTCCTACCAGGCCAAACACGGCTTTTATCCCCTCTATGACCATCCCGGGGATGCTAATACGAATGGAGTATTAGAAGGCCGTGAAATAAATCCACTCATACATGTTTATGGCAGGTGTGTAATAAGGGATATCGCCACAGGCTGGCGCCAGTAAAATCCGCCGCTGACCACTACCCAGCTTAACATGGCAGCAAACGGCAGGGCATAAATAAGCCAATAATGCTTCTCTTATTGATGAAGAGCATGCGAGCTGGGCTGGACGAGGGGTGATCAATATGGTCTGCACCTCACCCAGAAAAAGGTGGACAACTCATATTTTAAAGCATAGTTATGAAATATCAAGTCTTTTATGAATGCCAACCGAAATCCAAATCATTGTGATCATTACGTAGCTAGCGATACTCTGTAACGTTAGGCGAGAGAGAAGAAAAGAAAACATTGACAATGGAGCTGCACCTGGGGTTGTGTGGGTCAACTTGTTCTGCCAATAGTCTGATGCCAACTCCTTTCTAGTTAGAATGCAAAGGCCGCTGAATCCTATCAAACATTCCCCACAATGTTTTGTAAGACTTCACGGCGGGAAGAACTTGACCTAAACAGTTCTTGTCACAGTTTACAGTTCTTTCTCGTCACTTACCCACTAATTGTCAAAAGGACGTGCTCTGGGAAGTTGCCACAATGGTTAGGAATTCTGTGGATATTGATAAAAACTGTCTTTATACTAGATAATTATGCTCAGACATCTGTGCTCATCTGAGGCCAAAATCCCCAAACAACTTGTTAGTACACATGCATGTGTATGCGTCTGTGTATATGTGTGTGTCTCTGTGTGTGTGTATGAGTATGTGTGTGTGTGAGTGTTTGTGTGTGTTTGTTTATGTGAGTGTTTGTGTGTGTTTATGTTTATGTGAGTGAGTGTTTGTGTGTGTGTGTGTGTTTATGTGTGTGTGTGTGTTTGTACCTGTGTGTGTGTATGTGTGTGTGTGTGTGTGTGTGTGTGTGAGTGTGTGTGTGTGTGAGTGTGTTTGTGTGTATGAGTATGTGTGTGTGTGTGTTTGTGAATGTGTGCGTGTGTGTTTATGTGAGTGTTTGTGAGTGTGTGTTTATGTGAGTGAGTGTGTGTGTGTGTGTGTTTGTGAGTATGTCTGTGTGTGTGTGTGTGTGTATGTGAGTATGTGTGTGTGTGTGTGTGTGTGTGTGTGTGTGTGTGTGTGTGTGTGTGTATGTGTGTGTGTGTGTGTGTGTGTGTGTGTGAGTGTGTGTGTGTATGTGAGTATGTGTGTGTGTGTGTGTGTGTGTGTGTGTGTATGTGTGTGTGTGTGTATGTGTGTGTGTGAGTGTGTGTGTGTGTGTGTGTGAGTGTGTGTGTATGAGTATGTGTGTGTGTGTGTGTTTGTGAATGTGTGCGTGTGTGTTTATGTGAGTGTTTGTGAGTGTGTGTTTATGTGAGTGAGTGTGTGTGTGTGTGTGCGTGTGTGTGTGTGTGTGTGTGTGTGTGTGTGTGTGTGTGTGTATGTGTGTGTGTGTGTGTGTGTGTGTGTGTGTGTGTGTGTGTGTGTGTGTGTGTTTGTGTACTCTGACGGATTTGCCATGCCGCAGATGGAAGGCGGAGAACCGTCCCTTTTATGTTTGCCCATAATATGAACCCGAGTCCATAAAGTAGATGCAACAGTTCTAGCTTGCACCTGTTAAAATCACATCCCGTTTTATCGCTCCTGGGGCACAATTTCACGCCAGTGAGTTTATGAATTGCGCCCTTTACGGACGAAAATTTTAACAGTCAACTTGTCACGAATAACGATGAAGACTTCACTGGAAAATTGAAACGGGGCACAATTAGAGAGTAATGTCTGTGTAAAGCTCATTAGCAATGTGGAAGTCAAGTTGTAGATTAGTTCTTTTGATAATTTCACAATGGTTTCATTTTGTGCAGGAGGTTTAAGAATTGTGAACCGTGAATCAATGAAGTGAGACAATTCATCACATTTAAAGAAACATTGCCGGAATGGTGTTCGTGGGGCGGATCACATGGTTTGTTTGCAATCGATGTAATAAAATTGGATAGAATTTACTTATCAAGTATTTTCCATAGACATTAACGTAAGATTCCTGTAGTAAACATGTCGTTGTCACAGCACATACAGCCGTGTTTATGGGGTATGAACACCTCAGGCCTAGGAACAAATGATCCCGATTATGCGACCGACCCGAGCAAAATCCAGTCGACCCTGGTGTAAAAAGAGACATGAAATGTCGATCTGGCGTCTGTATAGACTAATGCAAACTAGGCTTCCCGTGTTTTTGACATTAATATACGAGGGGTGATCAATATGTTCTCGGCCTAACCCAGAAATAATAAGCACAACTCAAATTTTGAGGCACAACTTTATAGTATGAAGTCTTTTATCAATATCCTCCAAATTACAAATCATTGGAGTCATTACTTTCCAGGCATTCGCTTTATGCAAATTAGAAGGTAAGTGGCGAGAAAAAGAAGGGTGAAGTGTGATCAGACAATTTGACCCGCACACCTCAGGTTTCAGATCAATTGTCCACTTTTTTTTCGTTATCCCTTACCTAACGTTCCTGGGTGTCGCCTGCAACGTAATGATCACAATAATTTGAATTTTGGTACACATTTATATAAGATTTTATACAAGTACGTGGGATTATCAATAAGTCCTCGGTTTTGCGGAGAAATAATAAGCACAGCTCAGATTTCGAAGCATAGATGTGAAGTATAACGTCTTATATAAATCTGTACCAAAATTCAAATTATTGTGATCATTACTTTGCAGGCGACACCCAGTAATGTTAGGTAAGGGAGAAGGACAAAAACGTGGACAATTGACCTGACCTGATGTGGCGGGTCATCTTGCGCTGCTGGAAGTCAGACACCCAATTTTTTTTTGCTTCAAATAGGAGGAGAATCATTATCAAACATTTTGACAATGTCTTTTGTTAATTTACGGCATGGGGAACTCGACCCACACATGTCTGATCACAATTCACACCACTTTTTTCTCGCCACTTACCTTCTAATTTGCATAAAACGAATGCCTGGAAAGTAATGACTCCAATGATTTGTAATTTGGAGGATATTGATAAAAGGCTTCATACTATAAAGTTGTGCCTCAAAATTTGAGTTGTGCTTATTATTTCTGAGTTAAGCCGAGAACTTATTGATCACCCCTCGTATTAAGGATTTAAAATGGAAAGAATATAGATAGCAAAGAACATGTAGTAAACAACATGAAGTTGAAATAACCAGTTTTTACATTGCTAAACTGTATTTCTTGGTTCATTTCAAGTCACAACCTAAAGACCCGGGCCCCTTTTGTTGACCAGAAATACAACACGTTTTCCAGGACCTTATAGATTTGCATTCATGAAAGTCAATGCAGCATCAGAGCAGAGTTAGTATCGATTGATTTTTTTCCATGTTTGTTGCAATGCAGCGTTCTTACTGTCAACTGCTGATCACTAAGTGTTGTCAAGACGGAGTTCAGTAATGTTTTAGATGTTTTACGGCCGTTGGAAAAGTCAATTCTGTAATGCTATGCCCTTGGGTATAAGAGAAGGCCACGGATGTAAGCAATGAAATACGAAGTAGAATATTTACAGTCCCGTCAATATTCCTCAGCAAAGTGCGTGGCAATGAATACGTGAAAAAGACAAGAGCTATTTACGAACTCTTCCCCCACTGTGTAGAAAACAAGTATCATTTATCTTCTATAATCACCTCTGGAGTTGCTGGGTGTGAAATGTGAGCGTTTATCTGGCGTCCCTCCATCACGGTGATGTTCCTTTGGAACAGGTGCCTTCTGAACGCTTCTGAAAAGTTTATAAAAAAGGGATTACCCTGTCACAGCTTTGACACTAGGGTGGGCGCACTCGGTGCGTATTGAATACCAATAACAACACGCAGATTATCATAGATATAAAGTAAATACTGCTTGCGTAGTTGATAGCATTATAAATGATGGTATTTCTAAATGTTGAAATACCTGGTCAGGTGTTGATGTTAACGGTGTACGCAATTTAATTCCGTAATACGCATATGATATTTGTGAGGCCCCAGTGCACATGTATAACCGTATGGAGGAAGGCTCTATGTAGGGTAGAGAGGTGATCACGCGACACAGTTCCCGCACGAACCCACAGGCTCTACGCTTTGTGCGGCATTTTCCTGGGCTGGACCTTTATTATTAGAAAGTCTCGCCCTTCCACAACGAAAATTGATCACCAGCCACGGTGAAACAAAGTAATAAACGAAGGCACCACCGCCCCACTAAATGATGTATTACTCCAAATTTTATGGAGTTTTACGTGTTGTCGACAATTGTACGCTAGCTGTTTGACGCGCCCTCCGAAGCGAGAAGTAAACCCTAAAACAGATGGAGCTCGGCACGGTACAGATCCCCGGCGGTAATTGCCACCATTTCAGCCTCTCAATTATTGATAATGCATAATAAGGAACACGACAATGAATAGCGTCATTAGATCTCCTTACTAAGAAGGGTTTGCACTCTCCTTATCTGCAGGACTCCTGAGGCCCCCCGGTTGTGGTCTGGGACACACCAGGGGACAAACCGCAAAGAAAACACTGGAAATCGGATATTTTGTGCAATAATGACTTTTCATTACGTGAGGGCCCCGCCAGGGCTGGCTCTGTCTCGATCTATGGGAAAACATATTGCAGGTCACGGCATGGCGGTCTCGTTAGTCGATATGCAATCAGCGTTATAGTTCATGTACATTTGTGGATTGAAACCTCTGTAGTTAGGGAATTCCTGCGGAAAGAGGCCAATTGAAAATGTAAGTAACAAGGGGAATATGCGTGCTTGACAGAGATCAGAATGCAGTTCAAAGCTCCATTTTCTCTCACGCACGTACGCTCACACAATACAAAAGTGCCTGTTTTATAGTTAAGGAAAAGCCACTAGAAAAAACACATACTTCTAACAGAAAAACTAACTATATTGAAGAAAACTAGATTTCAATTTCCTCAAATATTAACGAAACAACGTTACACTTTCAGACTGAATAATTATAAATGTTTCTCATTGATTGTGCTAGAAATGTATTCCGTTTCGTAAATCAATTTTTTTTGTTAATCATCTTCACCAACTAACTTCTGTCCAGGGTATGGAAGTCTTATCTCAACAAAGAAAAACGTTCTAGCTTTTCCTCATCAGCTATGCAAAGCAGGTTTAAATCTTTTAAAATCATGTTTGAAAATATTTACCTACAAATAACCTTGTGTTTGCTACAATTGTCAAATACCCACAAAATACTACTTTGGAATTATGTTGTTTTCACATTAATTATGCGAATGAATGTTCCTCTTTTTGTGACATTTGTCTCTTGCTTTGATCTTCTATCATTTAATACAGTGGATTGCAGCCTCCGGTGGTTTTCAGATGTATGGGTGCAGTGTGCAACACCCACACACACACACATTATCGTAACAATATACCTCATAGAAGTAATGGGCCTCTGTTCTCCAGACAAAGTAACTGCATCGAGCACGCCTTTGCCAATGTACCGATTATTGCACGGATATGGCATTTCTGTCTGCTGCACCAATATTGCCTGCTCTCTTCATTTGCTGAAGAGGGAAATAGACTTGCAAACCCTTTGGTACATAGCTTCTTATCTTAAGACTTGGTTGCAACCGAAATGTTGTTATTTTTCTAACACCCCCATTCCACTTACGAGCGCCCTTAAACATGTGCTCAACGAATTTCGTAAATAACAGATATTTTTGTGTTGCCTCTTTCCAGTCCAACAGTCTGTATCATACCCAAGTTAAGAAAGCAAGAGTTACAAAAAAATCTAATATTTGTCGCAGTGGGACCGACGCCTTCTTGTATGAGGAGCTGGAATTCAGGTCCAGGCCTCACTCCGGAGTCAGGTTTCCTCCTGGAGGAATACGATGTTCCCAATTCCATATCCATACGATCAATAATCATTTATGTACTCAACGATACAGAGGAACAGCTTGCCTGTCCCATGATATGACATCGCGCCAGAGTCCAGGCAGCGGTTCAACACGGATCTAAACTTTGTTGTACCACTTGTCTATGGGATTAGATCTTGTAACTAAAACTCATGATGCTGCAGTATTTACGATTTGTGTCCACCCTTAGATCTCGTGCTTTCTATGCATGTGTGGATTTCTAACGAAATCGATATTTAGTTCAGTGTCCTTCAGCCTAATATGTAGCACCCATGGATGACCTGGAACCTCCATCCGTCAGCAGAACTGCACGTTTATCTGACATGACTGTGAAACGATCAATCCATGACGTTTAGACGTCCCTGTCCCTGATATTGGCCGATCGTCACTGGTGATAATGATGTTTGTGTGGTATTGCTGAGCACATCATCTTGGCCTGATGATCTAGGGCCCCCTTTCCACTAGACGGCGATCCCGCTGCGCTCTCACTGCGACCTAAATAGGATATGGGTAACCTTCATTGTCATACTGAATATATCATACAAAACATAAAAGTGGGACTAAAAAGACCACAAAACACACAAGGTGTAAAAAGATTCGCTTCTTTTCTATTCAATTTGTTGAGCGATATACCAAATTTTAGGTCGCAGGGAGAGCCCGGCAAGAGCGCTACTCTAGTGGAAACGGGGGTGTAAACCAGATGGCGACTGCACAGCGACCGTGTGCCGACCAATATAGAATCTGTATGACCCTTGACTTCATAACTGGAATATTGTGAAACATGTAAAATGACGATTTTAAAAGCAGTTCTACACATAATGAAGATGGAGATGCGATACACACAAAACGTTAAAACGTTTGTTATCTTGAATTTCGATAATAGATCTTTCACATCTTGGTGGTGTTAGAAAAGTTGTCAATTGCAGAAAGACTACTAGTACTCTGAAGAATATTCCTACAGCGATGGTACAGGTATGAGGACGGTCTATGGACACAGAGAGATCACAGCGTTTTTATTGATATTTCCCGGCCAGATATATATAAGTAACAAATGAGTACGCAGTGGATAAGAACCATGATAACATCTAAGGCGTCGACTGTCTCATTTCACGGTGGGTGGTCATTCTGGCGGCTTTGGCAAACATGTCACGTCTGCCGGGCGATCAGGACTGGCACCAAATGTCCGTCCAGTATCCGGGCTACCATATAGGATGACCTCTCGTAACATCAAAAGAATAGACTGAACAATATCCTGACTGAAAAAGAAATAAAAAGAACGGCATTAAACCTCCAACTTTGCAATACGACATATCCTAGAGTAGGCAAGATGACGCATGGTTGCTCTTCAAGTATAGTCTGTAGGTGTTTTTGAAGATGCTTTTACTGGATAAATGTTCCGGCGAAGAGTTAACGTTGTTGCAGCAAACTGAAATGACCATAGAAACTAAGTCTCTTTTCTCATCTGATAGCAGCGTGGCGAACTGGAACGCTCCTGGAGCTGCAAATCTTGGCGCCCCCCTCCCCACACCAGACAGACAATACGATTAATCAACTCACCGGAGTGCTTCATACCAATCCTGCAGGAGTACTCCAGTGGGAGCTTACTCGGCTTCCCCGTGCAAGGAAATCATTGGAAATTGTTCATGGGGGCGACCAAGGGGAACGTTTGCTTCTTCCCGCTGAGTATCTGTAGCCCTAACGTTATAACGTTATATCTGCATCACAAAAAGTACATCTCTTACTCTTGTTTGTTTCGGGAAGACAACTCGTAGAGGTGCCCCGTCACCTGTTTTGTCTCACCCTCCATTTTTTTGTATTGGAAAGTTCGATGAACAAATAAACTCTGGTAAACCTGCCTTTTGTCTCTACCAGACTAACTACGCAGGTTATTGGAAGTACAATTTCAAGGGAAGTTTGTTTGGCCACCACACGGTTTAGAATGCAAACCTTAGCATAGTCTCGCACTTCTGACCAACTATTCTCAATTCCATTATCCGTACCACCGCATGCGCAGGTAGGCCTGGAGAAGGCTAGGCTGTCTTCCTGAATTTGATAGGTCAAGTCATGGATCATCGCCCATAACATTCTTCAACAACGCTCTATTAGTTTATTTTCGGACAGGATAGTCCCTGTAAACTTGTTAGGATAGCAGACACATCAATGCCTTATTGATTTAGACATTGTTGTACGTATTTGATATACAAAACCTGGCTTAAGACCTCAATAATCACTATCATTCTTCGGGAATATGTGTGTTTATCGGATGTTAGCTGCTGTGCCATGGAGACATTCAACAACGTCTGCAAAATATATACCCACTACGTTTCTAGGTATAATTGTTCTGTGTCGCAAGTCTGAGCTTGCTTGGTATAATTATATAAACGTATCTTTTATTTCAGTTGAATCCGTATTAAAAGAACCAAAATATCAACTAACGGCCCCAGCCATACAACCTCACACTAGCCTTTACAACAAATATGGCACTGGGCGTAACGTTTGTTGTAAGATATACAAGTGTATCCGTCGTGTAGCTCATTTGTCGCTGATCGATAAATTGCATTTACATTGTGAAGAACGTCGACGTTGGCGATTCACAAGCGCTTGTCCTGACCAACCTTCGAAATAATCAATGTCCGAGAAGCTCCACAGGTAATTTACCATTAAGATACTGGTGATAGCCTTAATGTAATGGTTTACTTGGCCTGAGAAGCCTCACTTCCTCTGGAGATTGAACCTATTAGCCGAGCTCAGGCGAGCTCGTGCGAGGTCTGATGGAGCAGGTAGAGCATCAGATGGGCGCTGGCAAGTAATCTAACAAATCTGCTCAGGAACCGACGGACCCCCCAAAATACACCTTAATCATCTTCTTTACATTACACATAACACATACAAGTCATGTAACTGACAGAAGAAACAAAACATATATCATACTAATCTTAATTCTGCATTATATAACAACTAATATTCTCATATATGACAGCACGCTTCAGTTAAAACCCAAAACAATTCTTTACGTTTGGGATCGTATTGTTAACAGCGACACCTAGCTGCAGTGCGCGATAGAACCAGCCAGAATTGCCCTGAAGAAGGTGACAGACGGCACCAAAACGTCGGCTGTTGGTTATATATAGATCCTGGTTGGGAATAAATAACCTTCCTATCAATCTTTTACAATCCTTTTTTTTTCTCAAAAAAAGGTAAACGAGTAGGTATACCCGGTATTCCCTTAGTGTTGGTTTGGTGTTAACCACCGATATAATCTGACGTGATGTGTCGGTATCTCTGACCAGAGTTTTATCAAAAGGTTTTCTGACGGGCGATTTTACCACTTTGAATTTATCACACACCTGGAGAGACTGAGGGCTGCAAATATATTTCTATAGCCCGGAAATTGCATGTTCTAGGAATCCCTCTGCGGCATAATGAATCATGAAGTCATGAACGGTTACACTATGGATGGGTGGAGAGTATGATATCCCCACAACGAAGTCCTTGAATATTGTTGATCTTCAGTTTAGCCATATGTTGTAACACTATATCATAACTATACACGTGTTTGACATAGATAAATGTGTGGCTATGAAAACCAGCACCCTAAGCTTGTTGTAGGCTTCTTCTAAATAATCCTGACGGAAAATGATGCTTTAGGAATCTTGAAATAGAATAAAATGGATTTCCATAATCTGTCGATGATTGAAGTGGCAGAAACATTTCCTCTGGGACATTTCATAAAGGTAAGGTCCTAATGATTAGATTATAGATGAATGGTATTCACATGCGCATCAATTTGAATCTTTGTCCGATTACAAATCATTCACCGTACTGCAGATATCACAAAAGCAGCTGCAATATGAGAAAATATACATCACAACTTATCAATAAAGATATCAGTAAACGGACATTATTGTCGAAGAATGCCAGTCAAGTCAAAAGTACTAAGTTATAATTTGTAACCTTCCTAAATATACAAATTTCATAATGAAGACAACTTGTTCCGTCAAAGATGTTTTATTCGCGCTCTCACGTTAGTTTTAGGATTCCCAGAGCATACCATTCATAGAATTGAAATAACATGGCCTGAAATAAAACAACTGGAAAGTGACAGGCTAATATACTATACCGACTATCACAGCATTGTTCATTAAAATATATATAAAGCCAACGTGAACAATCATGATAAACAATTATTCCATTGGTTACATACAAATAAAGAAGGAACAGGTAATGTTGTTCAGATAGAGTTGAATAATGATCTGTATTCAATTTACAATATCATGAAGTAATATTTGATATTTTGTAGTCAAAGGTCAACGTTTCCCTTGGCAGCAACAGTCCAAGTTTTTCCTCGTAAAGATTATATTTGTATTGAAGTAGCATTTCCATGTCAAGGTGGTTTATTGGATCGAGTGGTATTGACCTCGGTCTTAGTCGATATATATGAACATGTAGCTAGGCGAACGAGCTTTTTATAGTTCATACATTATTCTGTGCCGCATGGCTGTCAGCTACGGAAGGGACACCTCAGGGTTTAGTACTAAATTGTCAAGTCTTCAGCAACTTTCGTTAACTACTAATTGTGTCCTCTATTGTAATGTTTGTAAATAACCGCCATCACTGTTATCGTTACAAGAGAATATTTGACCGATCAAGACGCCACGTAAATGTTAAAATCAATTCCAGCATTTTTGCTAGTCACCAAAGAAATAATTTTACCTACACTTTACATTACATCTGGAGAAAATATGTATATTAGTACTGCAACCAACTTAAAGGGCATTGCATGAATACAATAATCCACTCCATAGAAATATAGTCGTTATCATTGTCATAATCCAAAATGGCTTAAATCATTAAGGGTTAAGTGTTTTAATATGTTGGTCTCTTGAAGTAAAAGGAACTTCTTAAAGTTACTGAAGTGACATGTTCTTACAGTGTAAAGGCTTTGTGACGTGCTTGGTGTGACCAGTAGAAGCTAAGTTATTAATAGTTGTCCGTCCGGTGCCCACACGGACAGAATGCGGACAGGAGACATTACGTTGGCTATTTCAGCCTTCTATATATCTTGCTTTACGCTAGGCGTGGGGTGTGCTCGGCGCCCATGGCAGATAGCAATCGCAGGGTGGTACCTCCGGGACCGGCGGAATTGGAAAAGCTGACTGTGTTATCAGTCATTTAAGTCATGCATATATACCTTAGGCGGTTACTGCTACCAGAAAAGTGCCACTCAAGATAGGAAACGCACGCAGCTGCAAACGTTCATGATATCAAGGAAGATATCTTTTCCCAGCAACTCCAATGGGGTTTGTTCTTTTTTTAGTTACCCTGAAGTGGTGTACCTTTGTACTTTGACTATATGGGAACAAGACGCATTCCTCACCGCATTAACATCAGGAAAAACGTGTAACCAAAATGGTTCAAAATACTAGCATCTGGATTGAAGAACAAGGTAGCTTGCAATTGACCCATCATGTAAAGAAATACCGACTCGTCTGCTTTGACATCGGGCTCGATACTTGACCAACAGCTAAAAAAAATCAATGGTTTGAAAATCAAGCTTTTATTAGCTAGTCCTTATCACCTTCGGCAAGAAGGCAGCGCCCGTGTGCTTGTGTGTCAGTGACCACGATAACTCGAGAATGTCTGGATCGATGGTCTTGATACTGTATGTGAGTAGGTCTTGGTATGTGAGTAGAATTATTAGATTTTGCCCCCCCCCCCCCCCTGCAGCTGTCGAATAATTTTTTTTTTACATCGTTTTATCTGTACAAGACATGATCACGCTCTTTAGTTGGTAATCAAAAGGTTTTGCAGTCGAGAAGAAGTGACCCAAGTTTGGGCTCTCTAGCAGCTTTGGGGTAACTGCAGGGTACAAGAATTTGAAATAGAAAGGGCTAACCAAAAGGGATGAATGAACTTTCATATTTTTTACCCATAGGTAGCGTTGATAAAGGCATTGATGATTGATTTAGTTTAGATTATAAATACTCTGACTTGACATTTGACAACTGTGTTGCCCAGCATAATTCTACTGACGTATGAAGTAAAGTACGATGCAGCACAATTATGTTTAATATTTCTGATATTGTAATAAAGAGGGTTTCCGTATATTTTCAGGTGCATCATTCGGGTGGTGTAAAACAACGTGATACTCACTAACCCCATGCAGACCCTATCCATGTATTCACTATACGTATAGACGCTTAAGGTCCACGCTCACTATACTCGCGTCACGCTTGCGTCGTAACCCCACATAACCTAGAGGTGACGCGAGCGAACTTAGAGGTGACGCAAGCGAACCTAGAGGTGACACAAGCAAGCGCGACGGTTTTTTGAAAGTTAAGAAATAACACAAGTGGTAAGGTGCACCAACAATGACCCAAGAGTGACATTTAAGTGACCCAAGAGTGACACAACAGTGACGCCAACATGTCTTCAACAGTTTCAAGGTTATATTTTGTCTATTTTGCACCAAGCATCAAAAGTAAACATCCTTTTATTACTGAAAAGCTATTTTGGATACATTTTGGATGTCATTTTACAGCGGTTTTGGATTCAGTTACAACAGTGAGATGTCCACAAAACTTAACTTGTATCTATATTCAGACTAAGTTTAAAAATATCTTTTGTTTTATTTGATGGGGAATAGGCCAGAATTCTATACTTGTAAACACTAAATAAGTACCTTGTTTTTTTATTCATAAACCTACAGATGTGGAAAAACAGATTATCGTACAACGTTGAAAAAGAAATTATATCTATGTTGGATGATAGCGTTTGCTTTTGAGTTTGCGATGCAAGCAATGTAATCATCGCTGGTAGCCTGCCGTAGATAGAACACTAAACTTGCAAGCAGTCGGACCCATAAGTCAAGTTTTTTTCCTGCCTTTTTACAAGTATGATAGACTTAGACATTCATAGTTTGGCAAACCATCCGCCGACAGTGAAAATACTCCGCGTAACAAAAAAAAAGTATAAAATATCAAACTTTTTCATTTGTGCAATTTGAAAATTGTTCAATAAACTTATAACCATACACCATTACACATACTCAGTGCAAAACAGTCAAATCTGGTATATGGTTTGTGTCCATTCATTTGGGTCAATTCTTTTACTGTAAAAGTCTTTCAAGGTTATTATATAATATATGTAACGTATTATTCATCATCAACATGGAAATTATTCCATCATAAATCTCATTTTGAGACATTTTCATCATTTTACAGTGATTTTTCATAAATTGACAACGCTGCGACTTCCAACAACCTGTTCATTCAGTCTAGAAACGCAACAGTGACGCAAGTAAGTGTGAGCGCAACAGAAAATCGGCGAAAATAACACAACAGTGACACAGTCAGCGAACCCCGCGTGACGCGAGTGTAGTGAGAGTGGACCTTAACTTGATCGATATTTGTTTGTCATATAAGCGGGGCAATAAGCACACCAAGAAGGAAAATTGTTGAAAGTAAATGGAATCGTGTCTGAAACCCATAACTTTGACAGACTTTGTTGGGCACGTCGTATTCAGCCGTTTCAGATAATCTAATATGAGGGTACTAGGGGAGTCAAGTAGAATACTGAATTCCCATTGGTACTAGTGGGTAGTTATAGTATACTGTGAAGTGGTACTCATTTTAACTTCCTAACATAACAGCCTTTAAAAATTTAGAGCTCCTTTGGGGACAAGTTGTGCACAGTCATGGACAAGAAAGCGACCAGCGATGACAGGGAGCGTTTTAAAGTCTTTAGAACGCAAGCGTGTCTTCTACATGTCAATATGTCCTGTACCAACATTACCAGCCATCTGCCCTAACGACAAGCTGCATTGATGTAACATTTAGCAGTCGATTTCGAATATTATAATCCCTTTAAACATTTTACAAAGTAAAAATAACTAATATGCTAATTTATCATTGACATCACATGGTTCAAATATTATTTGAAATGATGGATTATCCAATAACGGAAACAATCAAACTGGGCAGAGTATTGTAACATTCACCAATTCTATTGTCCCATGTACTGCAGAATTAGGTGTTCAGTGCTTTGGCTAAAGGGGCGATGGAAATGATTCACTTTTCTTCGTTTGTGTACAGAGAAAAATATCTAACTCCCTCGCTTTTAATTTCTGCCCTTAGCCCAAGGTACGGGTCCATTCTCTGGACTGTGAACAGAAATCCTTATCTGAGGGGCCTCCCGCCCTAAGTAAATGACGATATCCTGGAGAAAAACCAATTCAAACTGCGGTAGGGTTTCATATTTCACGGACCATTGAAGCCGATGGCTTCTTCGGATTTCTACAACCAAAAATGAATTTGTTGATCATGGGTGGGCCATGTATATTTCTATATCGACCGAGGTTATGGCACGGGCTGAAAGAACGGATGGCTCCCGTTTCCTGCCTACAAAAATGTTTTTCATATATTACGGATCATTGATCAGTGCCTGCAGTCATTACAGGCGCCCAGCTTGGCGCGGTGTTGTGTTTGGGTCCCACTTGGCCACCTCCCCACTCCCTCCAAGTGCTGTGTAATTGAAAACTGCTCAAGGTGTTGCAGTTGCAAATGAAAACGTCAGGGCAAATTGCTACACGGAATAGAGTCCGCAGTTTCAACATGGGACGACATTACTCGCAGTAGCACAGGGGACTTCGTGAAATAAGGGATTAGGGAAGAAATTATCTCGAAATGAATTGCCCCTTTTCTGCCTTGTACATTACTTACTGTGACATAGATGCGTGTATCTGTGAGTGGGTGGTGGTGCTATAGCATCGCCATGTCGAATGAGATCATAACATATGACACCAACGTTCGCATCAATGTCCGAACAATTAGAATACTTTTGCCCAACATAAAGTCTCGAACTAAGATGTACAATGCGTTTCTTGGTATGGTTTATTACCTGTCTTAGGGTCGTATACTTAGGCTCTATATTCCCTAATAGTGCTGGTTACATGGCGTTGCCTCAAAGGGCTTGTTCGACTTTAATTTGGCCCTTTCCAGCTTTTAAAGTCCAAATAGAACCCGAAATTACAGCCTGTCAAAGATGAAAGAGAACCTAATTGAACGATATGGTGCTGTAGAATTGAAAGCCCTGCCAGTCATATATACGGCTAATCAGTTCTGAATACAGAATGATGCAGACGAAACTCGACCCAAAACTGTCTTCAGTTATTACTGTCCAAGTCGCTGGGATGACCTAAGTATGAGTTTCATTTCAATCCTTAACTAATAAATTCTAGATTTACATACAGAATATAATATACATACAGAATGCGTGTTGTACGGATCTGTTTTTTAAGATTTATTTCTTCTTGTCGGCAGATGGTGGTTAACTACTTCTGGCGACGGCGCACGTAATTGTAGGTTTTTATCCTAGACCCTTAAGGCCCTGGGTTCGAATCTCTTATCATGCCCAGTTGGCGATGTGTGCTTGGGAAAGGCACTTTACACAACCCCGCACACAGTATAGCCCATGTTATCAAAACCCGCCGTATTAGATGCGTATAGACATCATTATATGAGATCGCGTGGCGCAGCGGCAGCGTTTTGCCTCGTGACCGAGAGGTCTCAAGTTCGAATCTGCTTGTCACCGATCTTGTGCCCTTGGGAAAGGCACTTCACACGGCTTTCCGCACTTAACTTAACTCGGGTGAAAATGAGTACCTGGCTTCGGCTAGGGCCGTCCCTCGTATAGGAAGTTAAATGGAGTTCCCGTGTCTGGGGAGAGCCACGCCCCATGTCCAGGCACGTTAAAGACATTCACCCGGACGGGAGACGTGGCGCATCACCGTCTGGTACTCAGCTAAACAAGGTTATGTCACCTCGTACGGGGCGGTATTACCCTACGCAAGGGGACATTTTCTGGCCTCTGCACGTACATACAGACAGACATCATCATTTTTTTTATATTTTATGGCTTGGGTAAAGTTTGCGGGGGAGAACTTATTTTTTCCATTAGCCATTTAATGTCAGTACGGGACTCAAATGGACCCGAATATACGCACAACGTGTGAACGAGGCCTAAGAGGAAGAGTATGGCCCTACTCAATGAAACCAAGCAATCATAACCCCTGTTCCCATAAAGATACCAGCCTTGAAACCAATGAACAATATCTTATCTCCAATTCTCCTTAATGCCATTGAATCCTATATCGCTAAGTGGATTCTCAAGGATCTTGCCAAAGTGGCGGATCCAGTTGGCAGCAGAATATGGGGTTCAACAGTCCATTGTCTAACTAGCGTGATCAACTACACACTACATACGCAAGGTGTGTTCAAATAACCCTATAGCTATATGGACTGATTCCAGACTAGTGTTGCATTTGATAGGACAAATCATACTTGATAGATGATAGATAGAATGTTAGCATATAGGGTACGGTTGTCCATTTTGCCATATCTGCATGCAGCTTTCTTACAAAACGAGGTCAGAGCCAAATCCTCAGATTGGGAAGAAATTTGGTCCGGAGTATAACAGAACACTAAATTGGACCCGATTCTATCTTTGACATATATTGATGGTTTCCTGCATAACGATATCTCAAATCGTTATAGATATGTCATTGACTTGTCAGTGTGCGAGAGTCGACTTATTAATGGACCAAATGATTACCAACTTAATACCTGTGTGATTAGAGATCAGATGATCTTAAATAGCTCAGGACTTTTTCCCCTAACATTTCACAAACCGGGAAGTCGCCTTGAAAGTGTTTGTATTTTGACCTTTTGTTTTATTAATGTTTTTAAACCTTTTAACATTCACATAACATTACATTTACATAACATTCACATAACATCATAATACATAAACATTAATTGCGATCAGGCTGCGTTCATGACCTTACAAAGCTATTTCTAAAGTATTAGTTACCCTGTTGTTAAAAACGCAAAGTTGGGTTTCATGTTGTTGTTTTTTTACATAACATAGGTGTTGAAGTAGTTCGCCGCGAGAATGCAATATAGAAGTGTGACACGGGCATTTTTTTACCTATGGTTCTCTAGCTATTTGAAATAATGCATGCTCGTTCAAATTTTTATGTTGAAAGAAATTGAAACATTACTGTTACCCCGTTCAAGTTTTTTTTGTGATTTCTACCAACTTACATTCGCCCAACCCTTCAATATGCGGCTCCAGTCTGGAATTCAAGTATCACCACGCTACAAGCGATAAAGATTGAACTCACTTCGAAGTGAGCACTTGTCATAATTGTCGGCTCCCGGTATGTATCGTACAGCAGTCCTATCCCATAGAGAAAAGAAGCCCTCCATATAGAAAAGAAGAGAAGCCTTCAGCCTAACGTTTGCAAGGTCCTTCCTTAATTCTCCAACATTGCCTCTGCCTCTGAGACAATCTGAAATTCAATGTAGAAGCCTGAAGGGAGCAAAATCAGCTTGATATCATTTAAACCACACCAACCGCTATAAATTGAGTTCCATTCCAGTTACGATCTTCATCATAAGTACTGTAGTACCGTATGTGTCACTGTTACGTATTCATCTTGTCTCTTTCCTTTTACATAACGTACATTTATCACACAGAAGGAGAGAAGTAGACTGAGGTTCTGAGAAGCGCTCTTTAATATATAAACACCCCAGAACATGATCAGCGCAAGCTCGGAGCCTACATGTCGTGGTTTAGAAGGCTTTCAACAGGCCCGGGTTGGGGAAGCAGTCCTCAGGGACACTCTGATACAAAGCCGGGGCATCTGACCGAGCATCCCGAGCCAACAAAAGGGCAGGGGGGAGGAACCTTTCATTCTAAAAGCCAGTGACCCCCCTCCCCCCCCCCCCTTAAGGTGGACTCTCCCTGCACTTGGGGCACCGGTGCGGCACTGCTTCGCTCGCACGAATTTTCTTCCGTTTTGTGTATTTTGTTGTCTTCTAAGTCATATTTTTACGCCTTACGCAATATATAGATTATTAAAATCGCGAAAATAATGAAATAGTGCCGCATTGAACGAACCCCGCAGTGCTGCAATGGTGCTCTAAGCGTAATGAGCGTCCAAATTTACTTCAGAGCGTGATCTAGATCTAAGGGCACAACGGAAATTGTGACTTAGCATACACAGTGGCTGGTTCACAGCTGTGCGGTAATGTTGACCGAAAATTGGAACGAATGTTTCTATTTCTGTCGCACAGTCGGAACATTATATTAAGTACTGTAGACGGCATAACATTAAGATTACAATCAAGGTTTGTTGGTTATGCTAAGGTCACATTTCTACAAAAGAGGCCCGGCCGGGCAGTTTCGGGCAACAAAAGGCACAATGTAAAAGACATCAAAAACACAAAACGGAACAAAGTTAAGTCAACAGCATGCCTTGTGCATATCTACGATTGTCATAAACGTGAATGTTTCGTTTCCGTAAACATCCCGGCCGGGCCCCAGGTAGGAAATGTGACGTAGGCCTTACAGGTTTTGCAATATAAACTAGTGAAACGACAGCAATAATACACTCTCATTTTCTCACAATCAGTCAACCAAACTCAAAGTAAATGTGGTAGCGCGACAGTCAGAGAAACACTCATTGGACAGGTGTAGTTTTCTACCTTATTCTCGATGTTTCGAATGGTCGAACCTAAGACGGCCCAATACGTCAGGGATTACATCTCGGTACTTATGTTTAGTAACAACTTAAAATGAAAAACAGAGGTCAATATTCCCGCGACATTGCTTGAAGACCATCGAAAATTTTCAACAACAAAAAATAGCTAACAATATGCACTCCTGTTGGACGTGTTTTTTAATCTTCAATCTACATGTTACGTAGCCATTCACAAGTCCGCCAACACAGCATGTATGATTTATAGTCGGTTGGAAACCATGTGTACGCAACATAGATGTCTCATTAGTTAAGAAAGTGGGCCGGCTTTTGTCCAAACAGGTAGCTGATTGATATCAAATGGGTACAATTAGCTCATTAGAGACGTGATTAGGAGACTTGTGGGCTGGCTTCAATTTGGTGTAATTGTAGACAGAATATTCGCCGCTGCAACCCTCTCAATAATTGAAAAGCCGGCTCTTCTGGGAGGTTTCCACATACATATTGTCAGCATAAAGCATCGCATGGGGATCTCCAGCGTAACGAGAATTTATGTCTGTAGTGAGCGCCTCATCCATACATACTCCTGGGATCATTTCCCCAGTAAGATTAGGAATTAGCTTACGGATCCCTTTTCACAAGATCTTGACAAATTGTTGACATTTTGCTTTGAAGTATCCCGCTATCATTTACTATGTAAGCCCTGTGAAAAATTTAATCGGTGATGTGAGCGTAGCGACCGATATGTCACAACTCCAGGTATGAAAAGTGATGACTTAAGGGTTGGAGTTTTACTCTTGAAAACCTTTCTTAAATTATAATGGAGTGGGGTCGGGTCTGCCATGTGACATTCTGCATAACAAAGTTCTTTATTCACAAAGACATGTTTTTTTCAAGTGCTGACGTTTCTATGACCACCTGTCATCATTTCAGGGATAAAATATTATAAATTGCCAGTAACTTGATGACATTTTTGGATAAACCTTTGCACTGAAAACTATTTTTTGTTGTAAAATGATAATAAAAATGTTCTTATCCCGTAACTCTGGTGGTACATACTCTGGCAGGAGCTAAAATCAGTATTCAACGAAACGTAAATGTTGGCATCCAATTCAATTGTTCATTACTGAATGATGCAGTACACATAAAACATGACTATAGATAAAATGTTTGAATTCACCGATGCGTACGACATTCGAGCACGATACGTAAGTAATGATATTTAATCTGAAAATTGATGTTCATTTTAAACATAGTTTGTCATTGACTCGTGCTAACACCTTCTTATATATACGGTGTAAATAAAATTCACGACTTCGTTAGCAAACATATATTGTATGTAAGATCATGTGTGGCCCAACGACGACTGTTAAAGAGGTACACAATTTACTTCACACACAATCGCAATACAGGATTTTTGTCTTATCAACATTTCATTCATTTTTTCCTCCCAATGATCCTAACTGTGAAGATGTCCTTATATTGCTGCAAAATATGGTAAAATAGTGTTTTAGATTAAAAAAATTAAAACCTTAGGAATGAAAGAAATTCTTGGATACGACGTTACAGACGTTACAGTTGCGTAATTAACGGCGACACCATGCGGAACATACCTTATCGTCAGTGAAAAAAAAGATCCGTCTAATATACACCTCGGCCGAAATGTCGCTAATGGAAAAGACAAGATGCAGGAGCGCAGTCCGACAATAAGCAGTTACTCAAGCAATTGGTTATGAATTATGAAATGGTCAGACGTTATAGGTAGCATGCATTTTCTGTCAGTGACCCTGAGCAAGATCTATTGAAGAAGAGGCTTGTATAAAAGCAATGAATTAATGTGGAAATGAAATGAAGACAAATTTTACAATATCATTTATAGTAGGAAACAAAAATAAGACAAAGTGATGTAATTGGTGAAGTAGCTTGTGTACAGGAGCTAAATTGGGCCGGGAGGTCCCAAATGCCGGAAGGTCGACACATAGGCGTCCTTTCCTGTTGAGGGTGAAATTGTATATTCTCTCATATATCCCCCCTCTAACTCTCCGTTCGAACTAACGGGGTTCGTTGTGCACACTCAAGCCATCCCCTACCCCCTACAGGTGACACATTGAGTGTTTTAGAACACAGGCAACATCAAACTCTATCTCAGTCACAGCTCCCAAAGGAAATTATAGCAGTGAACAGCTAACCTTTTCAAATATAAACACAAATATTCGGCCGCTAAATCGTTGATACGACGCGTGTGATGCAGTAGAATAAGCAACAATGTCATAATAAAAATCATAGTGTAGCTTAAATGAGACAATCCTTACGATTTTCTCTGATGTGCTGATGTTTTTGACTTGCAGATGGTACTGAGATGAGGAACCGGACGGTGATGGTGTTCATTCACGGCGGCTGGTGGTCCTCAGGCACCGGCTCCATGTACAACGGAACCATCCTGGCCAGCTACGGGAAGGTCATTGTCGTCACCTTCAACTACAGGCTGGGGATATTTGGTAAAGTAACATTCACATGTATCGCCACTTGTGTCACGTTGTGATGATGTTCCGCATTGTGAGTTGGTACACATGGAGTTATTTCACAATGTGTTTAGTATCCAGCCTGCAGTGGCCTGCAGTGTCCTAACAATGAACTACCATAGAGGGAGAGAGAGGAGGTCAAAAGGAGTACCTGAAAAAGCTTCCGTCACCAGAAGTTTCGTTGTTTTAACTTAAAACACAGAAGTTTGTGCAAAAAAACGTTCTACTACATGGAATATTTCTTTTGCTCTTGTTGATACTTACCGATGTTTATGCACTGCTTGCTTCTCAAACAAGGTGGCATATCGGGTTGTCAATCGACTGTTTCTTATGACATCATGGACATATATGACGACCTGGCACCAGGAACCAAGAGCTAGAAGAACGACTTGTAAGATTCGATATGAAACATCATCAAAATGGCTTTTCCGTACAATTTTATGTAGTGTAACGGACACTGAGTCTCTACAGTATTCAAGGATCTACCTCATGTCTTTACCGTGGACGCAACAGTCAGCAGAAGAGCGTGCGCAAAATGTTACTGGAAATGGAAGGAAATAGACAAATTTCTGCGTACTGAAAATGGCTTAACAATATAAAACATGTTAACTTGAAAGTTCATCTGTGTTGATAGAAGTCATTATTGAACTAGTTAAACTGTAATTTCCAACACAAAAATTGGACTCACCCAGATTTTTGACTGAACACCACCAGTCTTTGTCAAGGAATAAACAATCCACTGCTGTCGTGACGTCACGAATGCAGAATTTAAGAGCACGATGATCCACTGATTACTGAGTCACGTGTCCTTTCTGCATACGTGACGTCACAACAGCAGTGGATTGTTGATTGACTATGTCCAAAAATTGTGATGAAAGCGTCACCGATAGATTATTCTCCATGAAATATTGAATCTGCGCTATCATTTAAGGAGGTATCTCACTGGACTTGGAGTACTAGCGCGGCACTGCGGGGTTTGACAACGTATATGTAACCCAGAGGTACATCCACGGACCCAGAGGTATATCCACGGACCTAGAGGTACCTCCACGGAACCCAGAGGTATATCCACGGACCTAGAGGTACCTCCACGGAACCCAGAGGTATATCCACGGACTTAGAGGTACCTCCACGGAACCCAGAGTTACCTCCATGGAACCCAGAGATACCTCCACGGAACCCAGACTTACCTCCACGGAACCCAGAGGTACTTCCACGGAACCCAGAGGTACCACGGAACCCAGAGATACCTCCACGGAATCCAGAGGTACCTCCACGGAACCCAGAGGTACATCCACGGAACCTAGAGGTACCTCCACGGAACCCAGAGGTGCCGCCAACCAACCCCGATGCGCCGGTTGCAAGCGCGACGCTTTTTTAAGTTAAAAGATAAATAAATCAAGTGGCAAGATTCCCCCGCGGTTATATTTTGCCTATTTTATACCAGTTCAGTTCACCCATGCAGTGACTACGATTTCCACATAACTTTAAGAACATTTAAGAAAATCTAATAAGGTAAAACAACTGAATGTTATTATGTCGAAATAAAAAAAAATAAGTCAATAAATGATAAATCATTGTTTTCTTGGTTATTCAATCTCTCTTCGTTTCCTTTTAATTCATTAGTACACTGAAATTTTCTCCAAGTTCTGCCCCGTCAATTTGTGTTAAACTATGAAGAATGATGGAAGTCTGCGAATAAAAGCATTGTATGTGCTGTATTGCAATTTGTATTGTCCATGATTACAGGAAATTATTCAAGACACGAAAGTATGATTTGACGAGAAAATTCACTAAAAGTTCAAAAAATCTACTTCAGGAATAAGATTGTTTGATCTATAAGAGGCTGCCACCCTAAAAGCCTTCGAACAGGCTCTGTTATCTGTTATCTGACCTCTGACCCCCAAGAACCGCTCAATGACCTCATGATTTCGTGGCTTTGAGTTGTTATTGTTATTTGAGTATGAGTTTCTTATTCTTTTTTGTTGAGTTTGCCGAAGCTCTTTGTATGCTGTATTGATTTGAAACGGATGCTTACTACTTTATGATGTATTATTCTTAATCTATAATTTATTCAATCCCAATTTAGTTATGATTTTCCTGTTTCTTTATTTGTTATGATTCTGTTAGGGCTGCCTTGGAAATCAGTTGAAACTAACTGAAGCGACTACCCTTGAAGTGCATAAATAAAGAATAAAAAAAGGCTTTGTTCCTCTACACAGAAGAAATTGTTGCGTTTCATATACTAGATAAAAAGTTTTTATATCAAATATTCTTGTGTCCATTTCTACGCCGGTGGGAGGTCGTGGCAGCTTTTATTGTACGAGTTTCCTTTTCCTGCCTCATTTTGATTTTCTTTAGAAAGTTAAGGCAGCTTCTTTTTAAATAGTGTATTCAGCACCATTAAGATGATGTATTTATCTCATCATTTTGCACAGTGTGTGGCTGACATCGTGCGCTTTCGTTCTTAACCCCATCTCTATCTCATTGTCCCAATATCATAAGTTTCAAAAATTGAACATGCCACAGCCAATTTTGCCAGAATCGTGTCTATTCAAAATGGAACTCGCCTAACCACGCAATTATGGACTATTCCAAAATTACCTAGTGCGAAATGGAATTTCCCAAAATAACCCAAAATTTTGAAATAGACTCTTAACTTGAAAAAAAGTATAAGATTCAACCCATTTATCCGTCCCCTAAAAATCGATTGATCCATTATCAACTGAGTGCAAAATAAATTGTCACCATTTTAACACCTATGGACGAATTGGTTCTAAAACACACTCATACGAAATGAAAGCTTTTTTAAGTGTACAGTTTACGATCTTTTGAAATGTGCACGCTACCTGGGGCGCATCCCTAGCCACATGATCAATTTGCGTATTCACGTAAAGGCGCAAATATCTCATTTTTTTGTAAACAACAACAGAAACAAAGATAACAGGATAAAAACTTTAAAAGTGTTGAATCACAAAAAATGTGCACAAGCTATCCATATCAAATCCTAGGTGAATGGCTTACATGCAGTTGTGTACGAACACACCATACTAGTACCACCACACTTTTTGCGGTGAAACTAGCAGGTAATTGCAAGAAGTCGATTGATATGAAGTAGTGTTTCCTAAATTGAACTGATGGCCTGTTTAACATGGGAGATTATACCGGATTTCAGGTCATTTGTTTGTGACACGGGAATCTAGAACAAAATCCTTGACTTGAACTAATTCAAAACGTCAGAATAACAGGGTTTATTGCGAAAATTTATATTCAAGAGACGTATATATATGTATGTATATATATTGTATATATATATATATATATATATATATATATATATATATACAAAAATATTCATTTGGCCTTTTGTCAATTACCGTAACTCAAAACTTATTCTTGACTGCAATGATCTTTGATTGAAAAAATCCAAAAATAGAGACCTTGTCTGAATGAAGGCCATGAAGGCCCGTCTGAAAGACATACAATTACTTCGATTGATGAGACTGACATCGTTATGCGCATTATTCCGTTCACACATGGTAATGCTGACACTGAACTCTTTATGCCGGCGAATGTTGGATGGCTTTTCACGCCCCCGTATATTGATCCGATCGCTCCCTTATTCCCGACAGCTGCAGGAAAAATACAAGTGGTACTGCCAGGAGTCATGTGACAGTAAAGAAGAGCCGATTCTTTCCAACTATTACATACTGTGAAGAAATAGCCCGAGCTGTAACTGTTATGTGTAGTAATTGTCAGTAAGATACCAAAGTTGACACATGGGAGTCCAACAGATAGCCAGACTGAAAGATTAACTTAATACGACGTGTTTTACGGGCGTAAATTGTGCGGCTACGCCGTTTTGTGTCCGACCACCCGGTAGTGACACCAAGGGTGATAAGAACTCTCATCTGAGAAACATGAGGGGTTCCAAGAAATGACATCGTTTTCAGCGCCATAGGGGAGGGGGGCTCAATGTACTTAGACGATGCTGCGCATGGCAGGTGTTTTGGGATTTATGCACACTGAAGTACCATAAAACAGTTCACCGGGCATCACCTACGAAAAGAAAAGCATCACGTTACTTGAACTTAAAACTTCCTTCCAAACCATCGGGGTTAATCTAAGTTTAATGTGTATCCAGGGAAAGGGAGTAAAGGCCTGGGGTAAAATAAATGCTGTTTGAGGTGACTTCAGCTTTTATTGTCTAACGTTACATTTACTGTTCCTGCCTCATTTCGATTTGCAGTGACTTCTCGAGTACAGCAAAGCAACATGTCATAAAGGGTGACGTCTGACGTTCAAACATTACCACGAACAGATCTCATATACCAGCTTATTAATATCAGATGGCTGATTACCGCAGTGTTGAAAGAATTAAGTCTTTATTTGCATGATTAATATTTCATTGTGTACATAGCTGGCTAAGCTACCTAGCTACCGAATGTCATGGAAATCCTCCATTTCTCTGAGTTATTCTCCATGAAGTATAACAAATTTACGCCTGCAGTTCCTGAGCAAGCTACCAGGGGCCCAAACAGCACTTCTTCTTTACATCAAAAGCTTGACTTTGCTTGGATCCACATATTTTATTCAGCAATCTGCCACCAAAGGCATGTCCAGGGCAGACGACACAAAACACGGAAGTTCTGTTGCAGCACCAAGGTTGTACACCAGGGGGCCAAATTGACATTGACCTTGACCTTCATGGCGCCATTTTTATCCGGAAAACCAAACACACAGACACAACAAAAACAATACCTCAATTTACCATGGAGGTACAAAAAGGATGTTTAAAGATCTTGACAGATGAGGTAACCATATCCGAGAAGCAGAAGGACCAAACTTACCATTCCAGGTGTTTGATCAATTCAACACCATCGTCCATACTGAATGGACACACGCGAATGATTTCCAAGTCTAGACTGGCATATTTCTCCGCTGGTATTGATCAATAGGAAGCCGGCGTCTTCAGGCAGAGGCACCTGCTGTTGTTCCTTAATTGCACCGATTAAGAACAGGGTTGCGAGATTCAATTTTCCCCTCCACTGAAGCAGTGTGGCAGGTAATGGGTCTCCTCCGGCTTCCGTGTTTGATCATTTTCACACATGTAAGGAGAAGGAGGAGGCGTTTAGAAAACAATCAGTTCCCTTTGCTAATAGAATCAATCAAACGTTCTTCACAACTATCATCTTCTCGCAAGTCACAAGTTTTTGCCATTCTTTACAATCAGATAATATCGTATATCATGGACACGATTTATTCAGTCACTTTGATTTTTTAATATTCTGAATGCATATGTGAATCAACAATCACTTCATACACATAACAAGTATTGAACTTCAACTGCATGGATTTTACTATCAGTCATTGGATATTGGAAATCATTGAAGACTATGAATCATTCTGCAGATCATTATTATTGCTCTTATGGCACTCAGCAGCAGGACGTATATTGATGAAATTCCTAGTCAAATTCATCAATGGTTGGAATTCAAATATGATCAGATTTTATGTACCTATGTGATTTTGTGCAATTTCGATTTTAATTCACATTGGTTATTGTTATTGTTATTGGGTGGACCGACTACTCTCAGCCAGAGGAGCTTAATCATAAGGGCCTGTAATGACAGTCTGTACACAGCACATAGTGACCTTAATACGACGGTAATTGTCCCAGTTGCGGCCATTGAACTGTAAAGATATTCGCGGTAGGTCCTTTAACGTACTCGAAGTGTAGCTATCCTCAAACGCTGGACCTCCATTTAACGTCCTATCCAGGGGACGTCCCTGGGATAGGTTTTCGTTTTCACCTGGGTGAAGTAATCGAAATCGTGTCACGTGCCTTTTCCAAAGGCACAACATCAGATTTTGAACCCAGAACCTGTGCGATCTGCGCTAAACAACCTACCAACTTAGTCAACGAAGGTTGCTCTGTCGTATAGGCTTAGATCGCATCTTGAGTTAAGTCAACAGGTTGTGATGACATGCAAAGCAGAAGCACTTAAATTAAACGGAAATCGAAACTGTAGACATTAAGAACTAAATGATATAAAACATATATCTACTGATGTCATCTGCCGTGTAAGACATTGTTGAATCATCAAAAAGTAACACAACGATTCATTCTACATTTCCTCTGTCTCTACATTTCTCTCTCTTTAATTCTGTACGTTTGTTACGCGATAGTGCGAAAGAAAAAAATTAAAGAAAGCAATCTTTGATGGCACTGTAGTGAAACAAAAATCAGAATGAGCTCTGCATCTCATGCATCAGTGTTTACATGTAAAACATATTTTCTGTTTCAATTTGAATTTGTTTTGTCTGCTCCTTCCCAAAGGCTTGGGAATAAAACTTTTGCTTTTGAAATCCAATACATTAATAGACATTTCTGGATGTGTTGTAGTGACAATGACAAAGATTTCTATTTTGTATCCATGCCCAACATGGGCTTAACATTTTGAGTCAAATAACTAAGTAAACGCGGAGAGAAGTTACCATATGTTGTATAAATATTCATTAAGTTCTTTCCCACTTCTTAACACAGGTGTAGACAAATTTTCAAATTACATTGCAACTTTTAGATTATATAACATACACGAACATTTCCTCCTTGCTTGATTGTGCAATTTTTCGTTCCGGTACGGTCCCTTACAAGCAAAGGGAATATCTTTGTACAATGAACACACTAAAACAAAACGTGCTTCATTTTCATACTACAAAATCGCTATATTCTGTTCTTTGGGGGTTGTCTGCTTGTATGGAACAGTCACAATTACAGTGGTAATGACTGTGCATTCTGTGAGTGTTCTAGACATTTTACTTTTTGCTTCAGGTTTCCTTAGCACAGAAGACGGCAATGCACGAGGAAACTACGGTCTGTGGGACCAGATCAGGGCCCTGGAATGGGTGAACAGCTACATCAGCTTCTTTGGAGGAGACCCCCATAACATCGTGATCTTCGGCTCGGGAACCGGCGCTGCCTCCGTGCATCTACTCATGTTGTCTCCAAAGGCCAGAAGTAATTCTGTCCATAATCATGTTGTTAGTTTAACATAGAACGTTAGAAAGCGTGTAGACGAACGTCTTACTTATTTATCTTTGCATTGTACCTGCTGACGTAATATGACGCAATTGTTTGTACATGATACAATTCCAATATTGCAGCGTGCGCACCGATATACTACAGATTTATCCCCTGTTCACAAGCTATGTCTTGAATTAACATAACCATTACTAATATTAGATCTAGAGGTATGATCATTCTGAATTCTATCTCGTTATATTCAGACAAGTTTCGGCGTGGAATATCTATGAGTGGATCCGCCTTAGCTACATGGGCCATGAGCCGCAACGGGAGAGCCTACGCTACAGCGGCTGCCAAACAGGTGAGGCATTATCTTACGTATATAAATGTGTGTGTGTGTGTGTCACCGTGTGTGTGTATGTGCGCGTGCGTGTGTGTGTGTGTGTGTGTGTGTGTGCGTGTGTGTGAGTGCGTGACTGTGTATTTATGTTTGTGTGTGTGAGTGTGTGTGTGTGAGTGAGTGAGTGAGTGTGTGTGTTTATGTGTGTGTGTGTGTGTGTGTGTTTGTGTGTGTGTGTGAGTGTGTGTGTGTGTGTATGTGTGTGTGTGTGTGTGTGTGTGTGTGTGCGTGTGTGTGAGTGCGTGACTGTGTATTTATGTTTGTGTGTGTGAGTGTGTGTGTGTGAGTGAGTGAGTGAGTGTGTGTGTTTATGTGTGTGTGTGTGTGTGTGTGTGTTTGTGTGTGTGTGTGAGTGTGTGTGTGTGTGTGTATGTGTGTGTGTGTGTGTGTGTCTGTGTGTCTGTGTGTGTGTGTGTGTGTGTGTGTGTGTGTGTGTGAGTGCGTGTGTGTTTATGTGTGTGTGAGTGGGGTCTGTGCGCGCGTATGTGTAAATACGTTTTGAACCGCATTGCTAAACAGCGACACCTATGCTGTAGTGCAATGTGAACCAGTCAGATGTGCCATGCCGAAAGTACCAGACGGTCACAGAAACGTCGGTTACATTAACTCTTGATTGCGTCCAAAGATTCTTGTTTGATGTCGACTGAAACTACATTGTAGTTAGCTTTATGGTCCCTATCCGGAAAGTGAAGTGAATACTGGACGAGCTGATACGCTATTGAGCACCAACTTTTGTGTTGCATGAACAAAAGTATATTTTCGATGTGTTGAAATAAAAGACTTTCAGAAAAGGTGGTACAATACATCATATAACAGTATTTCCTTTTTGAAAATGCCGTGACAGATTGACATAGATTTTGTAATAAACGCCACGAAGTGATTTATTTGCTGACTGTAGTCAGGAGGAGTTCTGCTATTGACGTTCCTATATGGCGTAAGCCTATTTGACACGGGGCTTGACACAGCAGGAATTGCCCTACCAGCGACAGACTGACATGTATCCCACCAGGTATATGTGATGGTTTCAGCCATCCTTTAAGCTACATGGTATGCCGTCGAAATAGATTTATTTCAAGGTTTATGTTTATAAAGGCTAGACGTCTAAGTAAACAACATTTGAAGGTAATTTGAGAGCCATAACTGGATAAAAATTTACGTGTAAATGTATTTGATTTCAGACCTGAGTATTTAACTGTTCATGATTCTTTGTCACCATTCTGACTACACAAGTGCAGTGGCAGGAATTGTGAGTGATTTGCCAAACGTGGGGGGGGGGGGGCATGACTTTCAAACAGTGACATAGCTTACGTCCATGATGGTTAGACATCTAGGTAATAAGATTTAGAAAAAAACAGTTTTTCTATTACCTTCCGCCAGTGACACTTGGCAAGCTCTGTTGATCACCAGGTTAACCAACTTAATGTGAAAATGAGGTTAAGTAAGTCAATCAGGAAACGAAAATCAAGAGAAGGTAATATGTCAAGTAGTTCCTGTTGTTTGTGTACAAGGAGCCCATGTTGACACGCGGGGGTGAGAGGATGAGGGCCAATATGCCGGAAAGGTCGACACGTAGTCTCTGTTGAGGGTGCGATATTCTCTCATGATTACGTAGTGACATAGCTAAACCTATTTGTCTCTCAAATAAGTTTGTGCCCGCATGTATATCACAGGACATGTGCACTAGATTCTATTCTGTTTTCTCCTCCCAGGTGAACTGTGATAACAGTAACACAAAAATTATGGTAGATTGCCTCCGTGGGAAGTCCGCAGACGTTCTGGCTAACATCAGTACATCGATAGTAGAGCCATCGCGATATTATTTCGCCTTCGCCCCCGTGGTTGATCTCTTCGTCATCCCCAGTGATCCGACCAGACTCACTACAAAGAACATGTCTAATTTGCCGTATGACTACATGGTTGGCGTGACGGAAAGTGACGGTTTTATGTACGTGGACGGAGTGAAGGGGGTTGGAGATGATGGCATCAACAAGGACGATTTTGAAGGCCTTGTAGACAACTTCGTGCAGCAGGTCTTTCAGAGTAGACAGCCGGAGATCAAAGATGCCGTGACGTTTAGCTACACGGACTGGAGCGACAGAAACAACGACATCAAGAGGAGAAAGAGCACCGTTGCTCTGTTCACGGACTACTTCTTCGTCCAGCCAGCAGTGACTACACTGAACGCGATTGCGCCTGTGCTGAAAGGGAACACGTTCTTCTATGCATTCCTGTACCGGGGAGAAGTTGGCTTCGGACCAGAGTGGGCTGCAGCTGTACACGGCGAAGAGTTACCATTTATATTCGGAGCTCCCGTGGGTGCAAAGCTGGGAAGGGGTGCGCTGTACTCATTCTCTAACTTTACCGACCAAGACAATATGTACAGCGTTGCTCTGATGACATATTGGACCAACTTTGCCAAAACTGGGTAAGTGGGCATGTTTAAAGTGGTATGCCTTTCACCTGCTTCTTTCTCCTGATGCCTCCTGCATTCTTTGACAAGGTTTCTTTTATATTTTCTGCAAGTTTTGTTTAGTTCAAACATTCCTTGCCTGTTGATATGTGTAGTTATGCCATTTGTGAAGATAGGAAACGGTTACATAGTTAGCCAACAAGTTTCGTTATCCAACCAAACTAGTAGAACTAAATATCATAATTATGTACTTAGTGTGACCCCCATGTCAAACCATATGTGTTTGTTATGATGCTATGTACAGTTCCATTCGAAGCATATGTCTTCAACTTGTTGCTAGATTGATGTAAACGGTTTTGGAGACAGGCACTAATGTGGCGTTCTTTCCAGGAATCCCAATCTGCCAGGAATGCAAAAGCCATCTTTTCTCGGCATCAGGCCCAACAAGTTCGAAGGTGTAGTTTGGCCGAGGTACATTGCAGAAAATCAGGATTATTTGTATATGGCCATGAGACCAAGACAAAGGGACAATTATCGTGCCAATAAACTGATGTTCTGGATAGAGTGGTTACCGAAGGTGCAGACCCCGTCACAGATGGCAACCCCACCGGGACAGCCCGATCTGTCTAAGTGTCCAAATTATCCGCCCACTCGGGGCACGTCCGTCCGGTGGAGACCCAGACCCGGGCCCGATGTGCTGATAGGACGGGGGACCAAGTCACCTCCTGTACAGAGCAGCTCCAGGGAGCTGAACGTCACCATTGCCGTTGGAGCATCGTTGTTACTCATCAACATCATCGTCTTCATAGTGGTGAACTATAGGAGAATTGACTGTGCGGCGTACCGTAGGAGAAAAAAGCGCACCGACAAGAAAAAGAAGCTGAACGCCAACCATTCAGGAAGCATACCGTCTGTGAGGATATTAGAGATCGGGTGAGTACCCTCCCAACGTATTGTCCCTTACAATAGGGCACATTGATTTCATTATATGAGTGACAACCTCGCACGCATCGATTCACGACCGTTTCAATTTCATCATGCTGTTGATTGTTCAAACCAGGTACAAAATGAGCAAATACATGCCTTTAAGTGCAAAAAAAATAATAATAATGTGATGGAATGCCAATGTCAATACAAACGTCAAAGAATAAGATGTGAAATGGTATATTCTGTGTGTTGAGTCATTTGTTCAACCTTCCACTAAGCTTTCATAATGAAAGCAACTTTGCTACGTTTTATGTCACACGCTCGCTTTAGTTTTGACGACGTTTATAGTTTTTTTTTTGTTTTTACTTATATGTATGTCATCAAGATGATTCGAATCAAAAGGGCCTGATGGCTCTTTTCTGTTATTTTTCCTTCAAAGTAAAACAGCATGAGTTAATAGAGTTTTTCATCAATCAGTGACTGTTATTAAAGGTAAGCAAACGTACCTCCAAATTTTCTATGGCTATCTAGTCCATCTTGCTCACGGAGTGACCTAGTTCTCGCGAGAGTTGCGCAAGTCTTGACCTAGTTCTCGCAACTCTCGCGAGAACTAGGTCACTCCGTGAGCAAGATGGACTGAAAAGCCATCGAAAATTTGGAGGTACGTTTGCTTACCTTTAATAACAGTCACTGATTGATGAAAAACTCTATTAACTGTAAACATACGTGACTAATGAATCTCTTCAACGAAAACAGCATGATTAATCAACTATTTGTGGATCCTGTTGTACTGCTACAGGCCACCCATCCGAGGGCAGGACCTGATGCTGACACCAGAGGAACCTTCTGGAAACAGTCGGTCATCTTTGGACTACTATCATCCAAACAACCACATCGAACAAACTTCTCAGCTCTGACAATACCGGTACACAGCCAAGTACAACAGCCTCTGCAGCTGGGCGGACTGTTTCCTCCCGCTCACAGTAACTAAATCATAATCAATGAACAACAACCGGCCCTACAGATCATTACCTTGCATTTTAGAGGTGCCTTTTTTATCAAAGGACATCGTTTTGCACGAACAGGCCCTTGTGTACAAAAAAGTCCAGTGTGTCTACACCACATGAGATGTAAAAAGATATGTAGTACAAGCTACATATACTATATGTTACCAATGGTCAACGTTTGACACGAGGATTTTTCACCCAGTCTTGGTTGGATAACGATACTTGTGAGGAAGATGAAAATAGTGAATACTTTCGTCTTCCTTAAAAACAGACTTGACAAGTAAAGCTTCAAAAAAGTGTCCATATAATGACATTATATGTGTACATGAATATCTATCTATCTATATGCGCCTATCAACACACACATATATATATAATACATATATCGGCATGTGATTACTCACGCTTTGAACTGTATCTAGAAGTATCTGAAATATACGTAGGTAACAACTTTGATATTTTGTACTATAATTATTTTCATGACTATCCTATAGTAGTTTATTGATAACAATTAGTAATGATTGCAAAAATCTGACTGATTTTTCTTGTGGCTCTTATCGTTTTATAGTTCATTTTCTTTTACTAACGTTTCATATTTCTTCATTTCTGTTTTAAGTTATATATCTCAGTTGATATATCAAAGACCAACGGGTGGTGTTTTCAACGTTACAAGGGTTGATACTTTACTATATATACACGGAAGAGGCACATCCTGCCCCTTCTGTGGTAGCTTCCATTCCGGCTTTGTTTTGAACGTCAAAAATTCGACACGAGCTGTTTTGTTACAGAAACCCAAATGAGCCAGAGGAACAAACACAGTACTTTATGCACCAGATGGAGAACAAGTTTAAAGAGAAAATATGGCCCACCTACAGTCCTGACTTCGGTTACTTATACGTCGGGAAAAATACAGCGAAGACGGATAGGAAGTACTACAGGGCAGCGAAGGTTGCCTTTTGGGTGGATTGGGTCCCGCATATAGCAGAGCCACGCAACGACACCGACATCCGAGTGAACCACGTGATTGCCTATCCACCAATGAAGTGCCCCGTCCTTCCAACTTCAGCAACAGAAGCGGCCTGGACGCCCAAATACCCCATGCCGGAGATAGTCAACGTCAGGCCACCACAGCGACAGGAGAGCAATTCTTCCAAGCTTAGTTTCACCATTTCCGTCGGAATAGTCCTTTTCGTCGTGAACCTCATTGTGTTTTCTATGTGGCTCAAATGGAAGAAAAAGATGAAGAAAGAAGAAAAGGCTAGTAAGGCACTGGCTTCATCAGCTGCAGCCAATGGGCAGCCACGCTTACAAGAAATAGAAGAAGCTGTAATCGAGGAAAGGTAACTTGAAACCTTGTGATATTTACATGCTGTCTCTGCATTGGGTCATGGGAAAGTGCTCTTATCAGAATCACCGGGCCAAAGATATTGTTTTAGAATTAGAATAAGAGCTGTCATAATTTGGCTGATCTTTAAAATGCTTATGTCACCAAATTAACTTAAGTACTATTCCTGATAATAAGCAGTTATCTAAAGTATTACGTAATGAACAGATCAGAGACTTTCTAAATATATATATCATTTTATGAACATAAACAAGGTACAAGATAACACGTCTGTTGTTATCTAACATTGAATTTCAGATATCACAGGAGGGTCCATCAAAACGTAATGGCATTAATTTTCTAACTGACTTTTATTTTTATCAAATGAAATGAAATGTGGCACAAAGAAGGGATATATCTCTTTCAGATTTAAATATCTGAATTTGATGTTTAGTTTCTGTCAGCTGATTTCAAAATGACCACACCGCTGGAAGTCTGTCAGAAGGTAAGTTCTTCTAGATGAGACCAACATACAATTACTTTTAAATTAGAAGGCTGAAACCACACATGTTAAAAAGATAGATGTTTCCATAGGTTGTATGTCAATTTTGATCCCGGCAGTTTCTTTTTCTACAGTTGTTAAGATGAAGTGAGAGGTGAGGTATTAGAGGCAGTTGGACTCAGTCTAATACGCAACTCATACGTTACTCAACCACAGCAAAGGAAAAAGAAACATGGTTGGATTTCAAAAGTAAAGAAAAAAGCATGGAGCTTATAGAGATGTCCATGTTAATACATGCAGTTTCATTCTCATACAGAAGTTCAATCTATCATTCGCAGGCTTTGTAGCCTGATGTATAGCGGCTCCAGACAACAAATTGAAATATTTTAGTCTCAAGAAGATATATCCTTTTACCTTTGAGTCGGATTTCATCTCATAGGATGAAAAATACGCCTGTCATCAAACCAATGGCATTGCTTTTTGAAGGATACTCGTACTTCCGTTTTTTTTATTCCTACTGCCAGGTAATAAAGTGGTGTCATAGTAAACATGGCAGCCAGTTTGGACCCTTGTGTCCGGATTTTAACATCGTTACAGCTGGGCACGTTTGTCACTCGTTCTCATTGAAATGTCGAAAATGGCATTTTTTGGGTCGAAAAATAAATCGGCTTTATTTTCACTGAAAAATACTTGGTTGTTTGGGAAAATTCCTCTTTTAACCATAGCCAAAAAATGGCAACTTATTATTTTTGGTCCCATTGGTAATGCATTACAGGGCAGGTAACAAACGTTACCGGTAACGTTTGTTACAACAGTAGACTTTACCCTGTTTTCTTCCAAAGGACTTACCTTATTGGCTACACTATTTAGGTATAAGTGGATGTCCCTAGGGACATTTGAAAAGTGGGCAGCTTTTTTACACCAGGTCAAATAGAAAGCTTACACAGCATCGAACAATGGTAACGTTTGTTACAGTCATTTCTGTACAGCATTTTGTTAAGCAAGGTGGGATGCAAATGACAGTCAACAATCCTTTCTTGTTTCTTTAAAAAGCCAGAAAAAACGTACAGCGTCACAAAAACGGTCATTTCTAGTCTTATACGTGGATAATATAACCGTGGCAACCATCGTACTAGTGGTGGTAACGTTTGTTACAGAATCTGGCGACAGGCATAAACCACCTCACACAGCCTCCAAGATCAGTGACAGGAGCGATCTGACGTGATCGGACAGAGTGCCTGGGTAGCTGGTTTCACCTGCCGAACAATCATTCTGGGAACTGAATTGTTAAATTTTTGGCTACTATTTGAATTTTTCGCTTTTTCTCAGGCGACAGCCATTTTTTAGGGTGTGAAATCCCACCCGTGGCTATAATAATCTTCTACCCATCAACCTATACGAATGTTGTGGTGCATCTTTTGTAAAACATTACAGGGGTTGTGGAAAAATAAAGGAGCCAGTGATGTTGTCTATAATTTGCTCCATATCAAGGCGTAAAGTCAGGCGACAGCATTTCGACATTTAAATGAGAACGAGCCTTGTACCTATCAACCTGAGGAAACTATACAAGGCCAATGATTTCGTATTGGGTATTTTCGCTGTACAAAAGTATGTTAGTAATATACTAATTAACGTTTTAACGCCTTTTAGTTAGCTGGTTTCATGTCGTCCTGGGCAAGGTTTTTCTTGGGGAATAACCAATTGCTGGAAACGGGAAAATCGCTCAATAGATCTTCCTAAGCACCCGTTACTATTGAAATTAGCACGGTAGACAGCTCTTGAGGTCGAGAGTAAGTGGTCCCCCTTGCGACTTGTTTTTGAACTGGAGGGGTCGTAATAGTTTGACTTTGAAAGGGAATAACTCATGAAGAGGTTGATGAATCGTCATGACTTTCGGTATGTGAATAGCTTAATTGATGATTCATATAGTTGAATATCAATCATGCAAATCGGAATTTAATTTGCGTATTTCATGAGCAAATTGTCTTAACCCGCTCAAGTCCATTCTAGGACTATTGCAACATGCGAACTTGGTAACGGAGAAAGAGAAGAATATTGATTGATGAACACTATGTAAATGAAAATTTTGATGATTATCAAGAAATGCTTTAACCCATTGTGGTAATAGCGGAATTTTTTTTGTGGCATTTGGAAGGTAGATACATGTAAACATCATTATATTGAACATCAATTATGCAAATGAGGATGTCATTATAAAAACATGCGATTAAAACCTTCTTTCTTAGTATGAATTTTGTACGTCTGCTATTTGGGTAGAGGAGATGATAAAATAATATGATTTATGCAAATTAAGACGTTATTTGCCTAATTCATGGCAAACACAATGACACCAGTTGCAAAGGATAGAATCATTTGGCGGTATGGGGTATGGTATGAGGTCGTGGAACTCTTAGTTCATATTGTTAGAAGTAATTTGGAGAACTTTTCAGAAATATTGGGTCAGTTAGTCGAGCTTGCAGAAGCTCGATGTTTCTGACTTATCGAGAAGAGATGCTGCCACAATGAGCGTACGTAGTTCAGTGTCTAGAAGTGGTCAGTGGCCTTGCACTGAGCAAACTCGTTAAAAAATGCCATGAGATTGCCAACTAATTCTATGGTTTCTTCTCCTTCTTGCAGAACGACGAATGAAGAGTCGACGGAGGCGCTTCTTGAGCCTGGCCCACGCCGCCAGACCGACCAGGGGGAGCGGGAGCCGACTCCCAGTCCCGACAGCGGCATCAAGACGCCGCTAAACTCCTCTAACGACATCTCTGGGATCACAGAAGACGCCGTCCGTCTGTAGACGTCGGCACAACTACGCCTATAAAATTGTACAGCGTCTAGATATCCCTATAATAGACATAATAGAAATGACGCATTTTCTCAGTTTCAGAACTATTATATTTTGATTGTACGTACGGGGCAAAATGAGCAACCTGCTCTCAAGCACTAAGAAGAAACCAGTCCCTGATGCTCCCTGTATCTCCACTAATTATAAAAGGATTCTATTTACCGAGGGAGCTGCTTTTTTTTCTAATCTTTCCTATTACCAGAGCCTCAAAAACAGTGTCCATTTTTTATCTCTGCAAAAGGGACAACAGCGACGATGCTACATGTAAGGTAGCTTTGTGTGATTGATCGACTTTCGATTACGCCTGTGGTTCTGATTGTCTTTTTGTATCATGTTATCAAATGTCCATATTGGGCTGATAAACTAGAAAACAGAAAGTTCACATACACAACCAACTCTTCCTACCTTGTTCCACATCTCACCGCACGCTGTAGTGTGAGGTGTATTTTTTATACTAGCTAAACTTCTAGAAAGTCAAGTCAAACTTCTAGAAAAAAAATAGGTACAGCTGAAGGTACATATAATGATGTACCCATGCACTGACCTAACGGCTTTTAGCGGTTTTATACATCCATAATGATTGGCTGTCTAGAGGTGATCTTTCTGCTGCTAAAACAAACCATCGTGTCTAGGGGTGGGTATCGGTACAGCGGACAGGTACAAATTTAAAGCCGGTTTTTCTTATTTGACCGTTTTTTTCCGGACCTGAAAAAAATAGGTAGACTGGATGTTGGGCCTATTAGAAAATAAACAGATTACTTGATCAGGCATTCACACGTATTGGCGCTTGCAGGTCGAAGAAATAACAAGAGCGAAGCAGAGTAGAGTTTATAGTAACACCAGGTCACAGTCAATAGTACAGAGGCAGTTAGAGTTGTAGGATTTTAAAACCCAAGAGTGAGTATGATACTCCACCAAACAGATCTCTTTGTAGTGAAATAGACCATTGTTGGGAGTATCGTCCATTCACATGTTCTCACATACTGAATCAGGTTCAGGTCCAAACCTAGACCTGATCTTCTGGACCTGAACCGGACCTGGGCCTAAATTTTCTGTACCGGTACCCACCCCTACTCGTGTCACAGCAGGCTCAAAGGACATGTCATGAATTCTCCTGTCGGATGCCGACCGTACACAAAGGACATGTAGAATATGACAATATTGCATAAATGTCTGTGTCTGATGATTATTGCTACGGGACAAGTTCGCAGTACAGTAGTACATTGCCAGGAGGTCCATTCTTGAACTTGACCTTGACCTTACCAACACCTACACGTAAACAACAAACAGTCTCCAGAGATTTGCTGTCTACACCCACAACCGCACAAGTCAAACATAACCTTCTTGGCGAAGGTGTTGAGAATTCTTTTTGCAACTTGAAAAATGTATATCACCAACTTCCATTACGAGTTCGCTATAAAACAAAACAGTAAAAAAGGCGCCATCCGGAAGGATATTTGAAAGGGTTCATCAGCTTGTAAAAAGCCTGCGTACATAAATGGACAAGTCATGATGTTGTAAGACTACAATACGGCTGTTACTGTGTTATCAATGTACACATTCATGCATTAAACGTAGGTGTTGTATCTTTGTAAGCATACTGAACAACAATGGAATGAAATGATGAAAATGAAACGGTGTGTATAATCCGTAAAATATCAATTTTGATCATCTGTGGTTTGTGAAATAAAATTGTAATCCGCCTTTGTCATTATTTTTTAAATGTTCTGAAGAATAGGTTGTTAGAGATGCCCTAAAACCTGCTCCAAATGGCATAAGCTACACGTCACCTTAGATAAAGCAACACGCAAATAGTGTTAATATCTACTTTACAAAAACAGTGGATGACATTAACCGTGCACAAACAATGAGTGACATCTACCGTACAGAAGCAATGGATAACGTCTACCTTACACAAACGGTGGGTGACCTTTATCGTACACAAATGGTAGGCAACATCTACATTATACAAACAGTAGGTAACATCTACATTATGCAAACAGTAGGTAACATCTACCTTACACAAACAGTAGGTAACATCTACCTTACACAAATGCTAGGTATCATCTACCTTACACAAACGGTAGGTAACGTCTACCTTACACAAACGGTAGGTAACATCTACCTTGCACAAACGGTAGGTAACATCTACCTAACACAAACGGTAGGTAACATTTACCTTACACAAACGGTAGGTAACATCTACCTAACACAAACGGTAGGTAACATCTACCTTACACAAACAGTAGGTAACATCTACCTTACACAAACAGTAGGGAACATCTACCTTACACAAACGGCAGGTAACATTTACCTTACACAAACGGTAGGTAACATCTACCTAACACAAACGGTAGGTAACATCTACCTAACACAAACTGTCGGTAACATGTACCTTACACAAACGGTAGGTAACATCTACCTTACACAAACAGTAGGTAACATATACCTTACACAAACGGTAGGTAACATCTACATTATACAAACAGTAGGTAACATGTACCTTACACAAACGGTAGGTAACATCTACATTATACAAACAGTAGGTAACATGTACCTTACACAAACAGTAGGTAACATCTACCTTACACAAACAGTAGGTAACATCTACCTTACACAAACGGTAGGTAACATGTACCTTACACAAACGGTAGGTAACATCTACCTTGCACAAACGGTAGGTAACATCTACATTATACAAACAGTAGGTAACATGTACCTTACACAAACAGTAGGTAACATCTACCTTACACAAACAGTAGGTAACATCTACCTTACACAAACGGTAGGTAACATGTACCTTACACAAACGGTAGGTAACATCTACCTTACACAAACGGTAGGTAACATGTACCTTACACAAACGGTAGGTAACATGTACCTTACACAAACGGTAGGTAACATCTACCTTGCACAAACGGTAGGTAACATCTACATTATACAAACAGTAGGTAACATCTACCTTACACAAATGGTAGGTAACATCTACATTATACAAAGAGTAGGTAACATCTACCTTACACAAATGCTAGGTAACATCTACCTTACACAAACGGTAGGTAACATGTACCTTACACAAACGGTAGGTAACATTTACCTTACACAAACGGTAGGTAACATGTACCTTACACAAACGGTAGGTAACATTTACCTTACACAAACTGTAGGTAACATCTACCTTACACAAACGGTAGGTAACATCTACCTTACACAAATGCTAGGTAACATCTACCTTACACAAACGGTAGGTAACATCTACCTAACACAAATGGTAGGTAACATTTACCTTACACAAACAGTAGGAAACATCTACCTAACACAAACGGTAGGTAACATTTACCGTATACAAACAGTAGGTAATATCTACCTTGCACAAACGGTAGGTAACATATACATTATAAAAACAGTTGGTAACATCTACCCTACCAAACCAATACCGCTTGTCCAGAACTCGAGATATCAAACCCAGAACAGTATCGTAACAGCCCGCTAGGGCGCCCAACTTCTAATCGTTTTCAGGTCTCATGACTACCAACATACCGAATATCAATACAATCCATCTAGGCGTCCTCGAGTTACACTTAAATACACATACATAAATACAAACATACAGACGCCTACCCAATACATGACCTTCTTGGCGAAGGTAACTACGAGGGCTGATCAATAAGTTCTCGGCCTCACCCAGAAATGATAATCACAATTAAGATTTCGAAGCCTAGATGTCAAGTATAAATATAGAATACAACACGATGTATTCCGTATCACCCAAGGTATCAGCCCGACCGCGGGTCGGATCGCCCGAAGGCCGGAGGGTGATCCGACCCGCGGGAGGTCTGGGACCGAGAGTGATGCGGAATACACCGTGTTGCATTTTATTTATGTCATTCCCACCTGAGAAAACCCATGTTTTGATGCGAAATGCGCCAGAAGTTGAACAAATTTGGTGCCCTCGAACAAAAAAGTGTTGCAACAGCAATGTTCCAACGTCCGAATCAGGTATTCGAATTGCCAATCGTACCGTATTCGGCCCACTCGAAACGGTTCGATTTACTCGAATGGAGCCTGTGTGATACGCCTTTCGAACCTGTGCGATGCGGAAGCGTACGGCCCGGTCCGGAACACCCGTATCGAACGTTTTCGCGTCACAGGTATGACATAAAGTCGATTATAAATGTGTACCAAAATTTAAATTTTTGTGATCATTACTTTGCAGGCGACACCGAGTAACGGTAGGTAAAAGGGAAGGAAGCTAGAGTTCCACGACCCCATACCTTCGCCAAATAATCCTAACCTTTACAACTGCTGTATTAATTGTGTTTGTCATTAAGTATGCAAATAAAGTTCTCATTTGCATGAATCATATGACTTGATCATCTCGTCAACCAAACAACAGACGTAAACGATCCCTGTTAAGAAAGAAGGCTTTTCTGATAATCTATGCAAATGAGGACCTCATTTGCATAATCGATGTTCAACGATGTGCACTTGTAAATGACTTCCAAATGCTATAATTAAAAACTTCCCGCCATTTACCGCAATGACATTATGCCATTTTCTCATTATTTATGCAAATTATGTCTTTTTTTGCATAATACATATCTATCAATATTCTTCTCCTTCTCAGTTACAAATGTCACATGCTGCAATGGTCCTATAATGTAACTGAGCGTGTTTACAAAATTTCCTAATTTACTTTTCAAATTAGATACCAATTTGCATAATTAACATTTAACCATATTAAGCATCAATTAAGCTATCTACATACCAAAAATCATAACTGTTCGTCAACCCCTTCTTGAGTCATTCTGTTTCCAAGTCTGACACTAAACCTGCCCTGCAGTTACAAAACAAGTCGCTGGGGGACCCAACCTATACCACTCACATTAGGCACCAAGAGCTGTCTACCACTCAAAAATCATAGCCGCAGCATGTTCAGAACTCGAAACCAGTAAGTTCCGTTGCAGTACCGTAACAGGCTGCTAGGGGGCCCAAAATCTAATCGTTTTGTAGTTCTTTAATACCAAAACCTACTCACATAACGAATATCAATACAATCCATCAAGGAGTTCTTGGGTTATGCCGGTATTCTACATACAAACATAGTTTACATACATACATAAATACAAGCATACAAACGAACATACAAACGCTACCCAAGACATAACCTTTTTGGCGAAGGTATAAATATGGACAATTGAGCTGCTGCCAGAGGTGCACGGCTCAACTTGCGCTGCTTAAAGCCAGTCACACACTTCTGTCTACTTAAAATAAGAAGGGAATCCTTATCAAACATTTTTGCACTGTCTTTAAAGAATTTGGGAACTCGACCCACACATGTCTGATCACAGTTCACCCTTGTTACTCTCGACACTTACCTAACGTTACCGATTTTCAAGAAGACGTGGTCTGGAAAGTAATGACTGCAATGATTTAAAACTTAAAGGAAAATGACAAAATGCTTCATACTACAAAGTTTTGCCTCGAAGTTTGAGTTGTGATTATCTTTTCTGGGTGAGGCCGAGGAATTATTGATCACCCCTCGTAGGATATAAAAACTCTCTCCAACTTGATTTCTCGTGTGTCACTGACGAAAGATGACGGAAGGTTGCTGAAACGTCTGACCATTTCCAAAATCATATCAAGTTGCTTTTTGCCGTATCTTATTACCTGGATGTCTAACCTTCATCGACGTTAGTAACATATCTACGAGGAACGTTCAATAAGTAATGCCCCTGCCCCATTTCCCATAGCAGGAGATTAATGAAACTTGGCACAGTTATTAGTCTTTCTCTTCATAGGAACCACCCAGAGTTATGATGCAGCTCTGGACACCCCAGGTTGGTCCTCCAACAGATGCCTTATCAATGGCAGAAGAGGGACGACCAGGTCTGGGAGCTGTTTCCACAGACTTCCGGCCATGTTTGAATTCAGGGTGCCAGCGCTTTACAAGGTCATTTAATGGAGCATCATCACCATAAGTTTCTTTCATTTCATCAAAAGTCTCCTTTGGTGTGCGTCCTTTGAAATACAAAAACCGGATCACTGCGCGACACTCAACTGGCTCCATTTCACACCTGGTCTATTTCACACCTAACTCAGTTCAAACACCTGGTCCAGTAAATCAGAAACCACAATTAGTTCAGAGCTGTTTTTGCAACATAACTCAAAGATATATGAATCATTACATGTACAAAATTTCATCTAGATCAGACATCTACCTTACACAAATGCTAGGTAACATCTACCTTACACAAACGGTAGGTAACATCTACCTTTCACAAATGGTGGCTGACATCTACCTTTCACAAACGGTGGGTAACATCTACCTTACACAAACGGTAGGTAACATCTACCTTACACAAACGGTAGGTAACATCTACCTTACACAAACAGTAGGTAACATCTACCTTACACAAACGGTAGGTAACATCTACCTTACACAAACGGTAGGTAACATCTACCTTACACAAACGGTAGGTAACATCTACCTTACACAAACGGTAGGTAACATCTACCTTACACAAACAGTAGGTAACATCTACCTTACACAAACGGTAGGTAACATCTACCTTACACAAACGGTAGGTAACATCTACCTTACACAAACGGTAGGTAACATCTACCTTTCACAAATGGTGGCTGACATCTACCTTTCACAAACGGTAGGTAACATCTACCTTACACAAACGGTAGGTAACATCTACCTTACACAAACGGTATGTAACATCTACCTTACACAAACAGTATGTAACATCTACCTTACACAAACGGTAGGTAACATCTACATTACACAAACGGTATGTAACATCTACCTTACACAAACAGTAGGTAACATCTACCTTACACAAACGGTAGGTAACATCTACATTACACAAACGGTAGGTAACATCTACCTTACACAAATGCTAGGTAACATCTACCTTACACAAACAGTAGGTAACATCTACCTTACAGAAACGTCGTGTGACACCTACCTTACACAAACGGTGGATGACATCTACCTTACACAAATGCTAGGTAACATCTACCTTACACAAACGGTAGGTAACATCTACCTCACACAAGTGATGGGTGATATCTGCCATTTATCGCGCGTACTGGAGACTTAGATCCCTACAATAGTCACATTATCTTGTTCAGCAAAAAATATGTTTTGGTAGTCTTATAAGGGGCTTGAACTAAATTTCCTTATCTTTTTTATTAACTACTCGTTGACAATTCTTTTACTAGTATTATAGCAGAGGAGTTATTAAGATAAATAAGCTGAGTTTTGAATTCTTTTCTCCTTTTCAATCATGATTATGTAATGCAATAGACGTTTCCACAGATCCTACACAGCCCAGTTGCAATGGCAGTTTGAAAATTGTTTTTCCTCCTTCTCATTACCGCGAGCAGAATTTGTTCAAGAGAACTATATCTGACACACGCAGACAAACCCACAAATAATGAGACTCCCTTGTACGGTAGAACTGCCGGGTGCTTGTGAACCTTTGATGTCTGGCAGGGTCGCAGCAGGCCGAGCAGCAATCTGCTGTCAGACGTCCCAGCTGAGCAGTTAGCATCAACCAGCATCCATCATGGCGGGGACCGAGAGACGACAGCATCTGCGCTGTAAAATCCAAATAGAATGACTAGGCTCATTGCTCTTTATAGCCTACATGTAGAATAAAAAGACATTTCTCGCATGGTTCACATATCCGACAAAGTAGGTAGGTGCCTGGCATTAAACGCAACAACAATATAACCATGACAATATGAGATTTATGCCGAGTAATATGAGCAATATGTTAGGTATTCACATGCAAAACCTAAGTGGGAAGGAGCAAATTGAAGAGCTTTTATAATGCCCTAAAGTGCTGGTGTGCGTCGCAGGACGGTAATAATGGACTCCGTCACTGATGCCAACCTGTCTCCATCTGGTATGTGAGCTTTACAATTTGGAAATAATTCTAGATCATCTTGAAAGTACTATTTTATCTGCAAGGGAACCCGAACCATTTTCCTCAAGAAGGTTTCAAGTATCATCAAAACTAGTGCAACCTCATACCTTCGCAAGCGGAATTTACGACCAACGGTTGATAGACGACACCTATATTCAAATTAGATCTTTATTTGCATATATTGATTCGTTTATCATCATTCTTTAAATATATATCCTGTTATTCATTGTAGGAGGACTATTCTCGCACGTCCTCGCCAACTGTGAAAATTAGGTCTGAGGTCTTCATAATTTATGATTGACGAAGCTCACATTACTTAACTTCCTAGTACTACAAGTGTAAAATTTCTAAAATGATTCGTGTTTCATTGATTATGCAAATTAGGTCTCAATCTCTTTCTTAGCTACACGTATCACATGTTTCAATAGCTCTATTACGGAACGCATTAGGTTTATATATTTCCTCTATAATTATACAAAAATAATTTCGATTTACATAATCGACAACAAATTGTATCTATCATTGCTAAAGTTGCATACATATAAAAATTATGACATTCTAACAATAAGCTCTTGCGTTTCCAGAACAAGTCTCGAGAGGGCTCTTTGTCAAAGTTGCCCGGCAGCTGGTATTGCTCCCCTTCTTAGTTGTGGGATGGTCGATAGGCCATGATTACGATGGTCAAGTGACGTAGGCTTCGAGTGAAATCAACTTGAGAAGGATCAGAGGACTGGTTGAATGCTCAATGGTAAGGGCTTTGCTTTATGTACTAGTGCAGTCTGGGCATTTCTTACAATTTAATTACAGAGCCCTACGCGCACAATGAATAATAAAGGGTTAATGCCCCGGCCCGAGGTGTATATGGTGAGATAATCCCTGGTCAGGTGCGATAACCACCGAATAAACGTTTATGAGGTGATTATCGCACCTGACCAGGGATTATCTCACAATATACACCGAGGATAAGGCGGGGCATTAACGTTATTATCATATAGCCTACACAAACTGACCCATTTAAGCAACAAATTCCTTTACAATACATACATCCTTTATTCAAGACTTCCAAGGCTTGACATAATGACAAATTCCCTTCTGCTGGGACAAGTGTGTTGCTATTCAATCCTAAGTTATAGTTGTACATATTCAATAAATTTGAAGGAATGTGAACAGTAATAATGTTTGGATTAACTCTAACATGGACTGCACACTGTACAAAGCATTCCTTTCTGCTGACGCATGACGCCGTAACACGTAGATTCAGGCCAGACAGGTGGGTATCGCTCCCCTGATTGGTCAGAATGAATCGACACCGGCACCGGTGTCGATTTGCATCGACACTGGTGCCGGTGTCGATGCAAATCGACACCGGTGCCGGTGTCGATTCATTCTAACCAATCAGGGGAGCGATACCCACCTGCCTGGCCTGAATCTACGTGTTACGGCGTCATAACCAACGTGGAACGGGGCCTTCTGATTGGTCCGCGGCGCCTGGCTATATGATAATGTACGTTATTAAACGACATCCTAATGACAAATACGTGTTCTTATTGCTTTCTTTGAGGACCATTGAAATTACAAGGTGTTGCGATGATGGATACCTGAATACGTAGCACTGAGAAACAAACAATCCATCTAGAAAGATCCTCTTGTACGGGTGGTTAGCTGCCGGGAAATCTATTCATTCAGTAAACAGTTTAGGATCACATAGCATGTATAAGTCATACGCATCTGACATGTCATACGCATCTGAATCAGTTGGGCAGGTCTACGAAAAAAGCACTTGTGTTCCTGTACTGATTCATTGTTAAAAGCGGCCTCAGCAGGACTACAGGCTAAGTACTGAAGAAACTTCATTATTGCTAAACCCCGCTCAGCTAGGGTCTACGGAAAGTGCAAAAAGGAAAGAAAAGGAATAAAAAGAAAAGAAAAGGAATGAAAAGGAAAGAAAAGAAAGGAACGAAAGGAAGCGAAAAGGAAAGTACGGAAAGTGCGACAAGGAACGGAAAGAAACAAACGTTCCTTTTCGCACTTTCGGTACTTTACTTTTCGCAATTTCGGCACTTTTCTTTTCGTTCCATTTCGTTCCTTTTCGTTCCTTTTCATTCCTTTTTGTCCCTTTTCGTTCCTTTTCGCTCCTCTTCGTTCCTTTTCGCTCCTTTACGTTCCTTTTCGCACTTTCGTTACACCGCTCAGCTATAGTTTTCCAGTGCTGAACTGGCACCTTAGCATGCACTAGGTTACCAGTGCTGAACTCCTCAGCACTAGGTTACAAGTGCTGATGTCCTCAGCACTAGGTTACCAGTTCAGCACTCGGTCTCCAGTACTAAATAAGTACATTTTTGTCAGCACTCGGTTTCCAGTACTGAATGTTCGTCAGTACTTGGTGTCCAGTTCTAAATTAGTACATTTTTTTTCAGCGCTCGGTTTCCAGTACTGAATGTCGGTCATGCGTTCAGCATAAGTTGGATGCGTCTAGACTACTGTCGGAACGCGCCATGCATAGTACCCATTCGCAGCAAGAAAATTGGTGTTGCGCACTGCATACGCACCTTATTCAGAGTGGATATGCTGAAGTCATACTTCATTTTCCAAATAGGCGTGGTGTGTAGTTTAATTAAGATTATTTTAAAAGTCCAAATATTGGGCGTACGGCTTCATATTGACAGAATTTCACATGGATTAGATACGCACTTGAAAATGTACGCATGTGTTAACCAACCTTAAACTGATACTCTGAGTGTGAATTTGTAATTGTGTCCGCGCAGGCCCGTGTGTGCAAGTGTGTGTGATCGTATGACTGTGTGTGCGAGAGAATACGTGCATGCATATGTATGTGAGTGTGTGTGCGTGTGTGTGTGTGCGTGTGTGTGTGTGTGTGCCATAATTATGCAATACTTGATATTAGTTTGGATACTATAGAATGCCTCATCATGTATAATGAATTCGAAGACCAGCATACTTCTTCAAGTCGGTACTAAGTTCTCGACGTCCCGAGGAAGCTGTAATAAACGTGACGCTCGACTTGTTCAACGTTAGCTACAGACGAAAGATACTGATCATATTACTGGCGCCAGCCATAAGGCAGTTATAGCAGCCATGAACACCTGCCAGTCTGCGCTCCAACCTTCAGACATGCTTTATTAGCACCTCATTTGCACTAAAGTCGCTCAATTTGGATTCTACGGATAACGCTCTCCTAACTTTATGAATTTGACAGAAACAAATAAAGGATAGAAAAAATATAGAAGAACTAGAAGAAGAATTTAGAGCGTTTTTAGATTCCATGTAGATGACCTAGAAATTTACATAATTAAGCCATGCAACGTTCAACATCAGCTAATTTACATATCCCATCATTTATCATTAAATGTTTTTTTGAAATATTTTTACCAATCATGCAAATCAGTTCCCCATTTCATCCTCTCACTGTTGGGCCCGGCAGTGGTGGCCAAACCGCTACCCGTCCGCTCCTCCCAGCTTCCAGCCTGCTTCCTCCCTCTACCTCCATAGCCAGCTTCTGCTGCTTCCCTGATCTTGCGCACTGCATCCTTCCTTGCTTTTTCCTTCACTCCTAGTGCTGTTGGTAACTTCCACGTTGACTTGGCTGGGAAGCCTTTACACACTACTTCCACTGGGAACAAACAGGACTACCATCAATCAATCAAATGGTTTATCAAAATAAAAAACAAGGCACGGCCTTGCTATACAGCACGGCCTTGCTATACAGCACCACTGCGCTACAAATACAATAAAATCATCAAAAAAACGTTACGTATATGCAATAGATAATATACAGTCGCATTCTTCCATTCTTTTTGTTCAGCAGTTATGTCATAAATGGAATCGCACTTTTTTGTAGCGTTCGGTTCTGGGTCTGACAGTGTCTAGTTGGTCGCTTGCCCTTGTGGCTCTCCCAGAGATAGCCCCCCGGGTTTGTGGTAGCCAGTGACGGAAGTCCGGTGAACTGTAGGCAGAGGTGGTCTCTTCTCTGATCTAGGGTAGGCAAGTTAAGTATCCGACAGTGTGTCGTAGAACGACCTGGTATGCAACCAAACTGGTTTGGGTCAATGCTGTGCTTGATGTCAGAGGTCCTGGGACTTGCTCGCTTTTCTCTCATGTGCTTGTTCACATCTTTCCTCTCAGGAAGTGCAATTAGTATATATGATCTTCTTTCCTTCTTCTTACAACAATACTGCATCTTTTTTATTTTTCAATTTTGCTTTTGGGCAGACGAAGACAATGTGGCACTGCACTCAAGTTTTTGTAACTTATATTAACAGTACTACATACACAGTACCGACAGAAGGTAAAGGTAGTCTTTTACCGCCCCGACCGAAGTCAGGTACCCATTTTTACACCTGGGTGAAGTGGGGAAGGTCGTGTAAAAGTGACTTTCTCAAGGGCGCAACGTCTGGGGCACGGTGGGGATCGAACTCAGAACATATAGATTCCAAGCCGAACGCTCTACCAGTTACGCCACGCCCGACGCCACGCATACTGCATCTGTCCGAAGGTTTGTCTGTACTACTGAGGGGACGTGCAGCCACATTAATTAATCCCCAATCCACTCTTGGTTCCCATAATCTCGCCTTCTGCAATATGCTGGGTGGCGCTCTTACTAAGAGTAATTAATGACTAATTATGCTTGACCCTTATTTCCACAACTCTAGCAAAATGACCTTTTGAGGTCACTTCTTGTCACTCTACGTATGATAAGTTCCTCATTTGCATATTTCATATCTGCATATGTTCCACCGATTACAATTAACAAGTGTTACATTTATCGAAGTCCAGTTATCGCAAACAATGGAATTATACAATTTACTCATTGATTATGCAAATTAGGTCCTCATTTGCATAAAATGCATATCATTATGAACATCTTTGCCCAAGCTACCTGCATACCTAAAATGCAGGCAATCCGTCCTTCCTTTCTGCAGTTATCCTCTTTGGAGTGTCTTGACAAAAACGCCCCTGCAGTTCCACAATTGAATGTTAGGGAACTGAAACTTGCCCCACTTTGTCATAACGCTAAAAGTTATCTACCACCTAAATGTCTCGCCCATATCACGTCCGGGACAAGATATACATTAAAAAAATGCTATGATAGAATATTCTCATTAATTATGCAAATTTATTCCTAATTTGCATAATTGGTACAATCTTGTACAACATTGTCTAAGGTACCTACATACCAAAAATCATGCAAATCCGTTGTTCCCTTCTTGAGTTATCCTCGTCAGAAGTTTTTGACAAAAATGCCCCTGCTATCCTAAAACTAGACGCTAGGGGGCCCAAACTTATGCCATTTTTTCCTGAGCACAAGAGCTATCTAATACTCAAAAATCGTAACCATAGCATGTTCAGAACACCTAGATAGCAAACCTGGAAGTTGCGCTGCAGTACCAAGGAAAGCCGCTAGGGGGCCCAAAATCTAATCATTTCTAGCTTTTGTCAAACACTGCCAACACACCAAGTATGAAACCAATTCACCTTGCCGTTCTTGAGTTATCTTGTTTACACACGGACACACAGATACACAGACAAACACAGGGTAAAATATAACCTCCATGACATTTCATGGAGGTAATAAATAAATAAAGACAAAAGCCGAATTCAGTTGGCTGGTAACAGGCAGTATTTGCAGAGAGGACAGAAGAGACTCGGGGGCTATAATACGGCTGGAAACCAGGCTATCAAGTTCATTCAGTCAACTATGGAGATCGACTTGAAGATACATCATAGATTTTATCTTTTCATAATGCCTGCTTTTTAAAAGAACGTTCTTTTTGTGAGTCATGGTGCCCGGCTACAAACCTGCTGCTTTATTCACTTTGACGTTACCCGCTGAAATTAAGGTGGTTGGTAATATCCGATATTTAATAACACCAGAAGGGTGTGTGATTTGCACAAAAGCATTTGTTCATACAAAAATACCTATCATATAGTTGTTCGTTACAAAGAACTGTTGTAGTTTGGTGTCATACTCTAAAGCATTGATCAGTGCGTTGTCAGTGCCTTTGTGTAATACCAATCGGCCTACATTTCTCGAGCTGTTTGTGTACTAAACATCCTCGTGACAGTTGCCGAACGTCCTGTTAGCACTTACACCACAATCAGCCCGCTAACAGGCTCATTTATCCCCCTGAGGTCTCAGTAATGAATACGTCCTGCCAATAAATAGGCAATCTGGGTGACAGGCCCGTGCCACAGATCGTCAGCAACACTACAGGGAGCGGACTAGGAGCAGAACCTTTGGAGGAAAGATCGTTGCCTTACAGGAACTGTAAAGGTTTTACAAGACCATCTCCAGTTCTCTGGTAGGTATCTACTGACAGACTGTTAGGATTTTGTAGATGAGTTCGTTGTACATATAATGGCAGAACTGTGACAGACTTTGTAGGTGAGTAATCAGATGGGTCCGTTGTACATGTAATGGCAGAACTGTGACAGACTTTGTAGGTGAGTAATCGGATGCATGGGTCCGTTGTACGTATAATAGCAGCTAGAACTGTGGCAGACTTTGTAGGTGAGTAATCGGATGGGTCCGTTGTACATGTAATGGCAGAACTGTGAAAGACTTTGTAGGTGAGTAATCGGATGGGTCCGTTGTATACATAATGACAGAACTGTGACAGTTTGTAGGTGAGTAATCGGATGGGTCCGTTGTATAGATAATGGCAGGGCTATGGCAGACTTTGTAGGTGAGTAATCGGATGGGTCCGCTGTACTTATAATGGCAGGACTATATATATAGCTATGACTAGAACTTCCTAGAACTTCCTAGAAACTGATTGGTGAAATAAGGAAAAGTGCATTGAAAGCAGGCCTTCTCAGTGCCGTAAAGCAAGTTAAAACTGTGCCTGCCAGAACTCACAGTCCGCCGAGCTGGGAAAGATGAACGAGAAAAACTTGGCGTGGAGAATCACTTCTGCTTCCTTCATTATATAATTTAATTCATTTGCAAATCCATGCCCGTAGGCTAATTGCAATGATACAGACAGTGAAAAGTAACAAGTGTCTATTCTAAATACACACACGTCAGCTATCTATGTACATGCTTCTACTTTCTTTACTGGGTGGTTTGACTTCTTCTTTGGAGGCAGTGGCTGATGAAAAGTCCCACTTCTTTAATGATTAGTGGGTTCTGTGATTTTAACAGAAATATAGTTTTTTTGAGGTCTACTAACTGGTGAAAAGTTGGAAATATTATTTTGATTGTGTCAAAAAGGTTGTTTCTTTCGTCCTCATAATGGGGGCAGTTACATATAAAATGTATTTCATCTTCCACTGCATCCGTCGCACAGTATTTACACAATCTATCTTGAACTGGCACTTTTTATAACGACCCTTTTCTATCTCTAGTGAGTGAGCACTGATTCTTATCTTACATACATTGGATCTCTTGTCAGCGTTATTATACACTTCAACGACATTGCACGTACCCTGGCAGAGGTACCCTTCCTAGCTCACATCTCCACGATCCCTGAAAAGTGAATACAACGTTGGGCATACATCTCTGCAATGTTTGTTCAATGGAACCTGTAATCATATTGTCATTAGGTCCGGAACGTTATATACACGATCACATCAGTCGTGCCCAGCACGGGACAGAACGGAAATCCTCTGCTCATCGCGTAAATAGGACATTATCCTTTATTCCTCCCGACTCCCATATCCATAATTGCCAATTGTTGGAGCGACGCTCTCAGCTGCAGTAGAAAAGGCGGCGGCGGTAAGTGCCCATTACTGGAATGAATGGTACAGCTAATGGATTCATGCCTGCCTAAATGGAGTTTTATATTTGTGACACGCGAACACTCATCCATCAAAGCACCGTTTTCTTCTGCTCATCTCTCCTTTAACCTTAAACAACCTCCATGAAATATGAAGAACGACATTTTGAATTCTCTATTTGTACAGCAACAAAACTGTTTAAATTATGCAAAGAGTTCGTTGCCATTTCTTCAAAAAAATTAATTCCGTAGCATGATATTTTATAATTGACACCTGTATCAAGTGATGATTTGATAACTGTAACAGAGTTGGCTTTACCGACTAAATAGATATAACTCTGAATATAGGATAATTCTTTTTACACAACCAGGTACTTACATTACCTACGTTTCGATGTCTCTTAGACACCTTCGTCAGAGCTTCTACATGGAGTTCTGCTTCTCACCGCTATATGCTACATATGCTATCGGCTACATATATCGGTGAGAAGCAGAACTCCAGTCAGAAGCTCTGAGGAAGGTGTCTGAGGGATATCGAAACGTAAGATGTAAGTACCTGCTGGTTGTGTAATAAGAATTCTCCTATATTCTACTAACCTAATGAAATTATTTTCGGAAGATATAACTCACTATTTGCCAGAAAACATTGCACAAGAACAGCTAAAACATACTCAGAAAATTGCCCGACTTGGCCAGATGCCAGCGTGCGCGCAAAATATAGTTTGAAAACTAAGCTGTCTTGAACTTGCCTTCATCATGAAATCTAAGTGGTCAAGAAGGTTGAACAAAATGCCCTCAGAGTACCGTCTGATTGATTCTTTATTTTTGGTCTTCTAGCCATCTAAAACCACTTTCCTAAAACACATCATGCACCTGTTTGGCTAACATTTTGCCATCTATACGACAACATGATGGACTATGCCGATCTTTACTAACTTCTACTTTTCCATTTCTCTACAGATTGCCAACTCAGATGATGACGGGGTGGCTGCTACCAACTCTTCTTCTTTTTCCATTGATACATTCAGCCAATCAGCTGACCTCTTCCCCTTGCGATGGGCAGGTGAACTGCACCAGCAGTGCCCCACAGTCGCCTCCCCACCCACGTGACCGGGACACTGCCCAACTGGTGATCAAACGCGATGAAACTTCAGCATCTCAAACCAAAGGAGACTTCAAACAAAATATAACCCATCTTTTCACAAGTTATAGTAACAACAAAAGGTCGATTTCCAGTGAAAGTAGGGAAGAGGAACTGAGGAGTAACAGACTGTTGGTTCGAGACACGATAGCACAAAACTCGGACGAATCTTGGCTTGATGATAGTTTTGAATTCCTAGAAGCCAATAAAACTAACCTCTCGAGTAAGAACAAAAATGTTTCAGACGAAGACAACATTGTTCGTGACATTCCCCGGCCTGGAGAAGTTGGGGCTTATTTCTTATCAACCATTTACCTCATCATTTTCTTGACATCTGTCGTTGGGAACGCTACGGTTGGGTTTGTGATTTTAACTAACGGCCATTTGAGAACCTCGACGTTTTACCATCTCTTAAGTTTGTCAGTTGCAGAGCTGTTATTATCCGTGGTCGGCATTCCTACAAATATAGGATGGCTTTGGGAAGCCTCGTTCTGGCCGGAGGGGAAGGCGTCATGTGTCATTCTGGACGCGGTGTTCGAAGCGGCTAACTTTGCGTCCGTTCTGAATGTTGTCTGTGTGAGTGCGGAAGTGTACGTTCTCATCTGCCGCCCGCACATAGCCAAAATCTGGGTCAACGAGATCCACGCCAAGATGGCGGTGGCTGCCGTGTGGTTCGTTTGCCTGGGCAGTTCTGTCGGGGTAACCTTCTGTATTCGGCAATATTGGGAAGCAGACGATGGCGACAACATAAACTCTGTCAGCTACGCTAACATTTCCAGAGATGTACGCGATGAAGGATCCACACTCGCCCTTCCAGACAACATGGGTCCCCCCTCCACCACACCACGTACTGCCTGTCTACAGACTCTTCCTTTCTACACGGATAAGTACAACCTGCTGTCCATCGCCGGTCTGTACGTGAGTCTGATGGTCCTCCTGGCGGTCCTGTACGCCAGCATGTTCACCAGGCTGAGGAACACCACCGGCAACATGGCCAAGAAGCAAGCAGCCTTGCGGAAGAAGTGTGAGAGCATGACGTCCATCACGGCTGCCCCTGATGAGGAGACAGCAGACGGCGGGCAGCAGGACAGCGCTGCTGACCAACGGGACAGCTTCACCCCCAGCAGACCAGTCACCATGCTTGGTAAGTCTTCTGCCGCTTGTAGTGTTTAAACTTTTGAAGACTTCAATGGTAAATCTGTATCGGTACAAGTCATTCAGGATTAAAGTTGAACTGCAGTTTCAAACAGGCAACACAAAAATTGGACTTTACTATCCAAATTATACAGCTTCAGTCTTTGTCAAGGAATGAGCAATCTACTACCACCGCGTCATATTATGCCTGTGAGACTCAGTGAGCAGCGCAGAAAGTCTATTGCCCCCCCCCCCCCACGCCCGTTACAGTTGAGGGGTGGTTGTAAAGCACCGATGTAGATGCCTCATTTTATTCCTCTTGCAAAAATGTCTGGTTCTGTGTCTTATGACTTATGTGTCACAAATGCAACTTATGATCCACTGCTCATCGAGTCACATGTACCATATGAATAACGTGACGTCACAAAAGCAGCCAATTGCTTATTCTCCGACAAAGACTGCAGTTGGACAGTCGTTTATGTGTTGAAAATTGCAGCTCACCTTTGATCCACCATGAAACTCACTTCCTGCCCTACATAGGCGCCGTTGTCGCCATTGTTTGCCTGTGCCGGATGTTCTACTACGTCATCTGCATCTTGAACACCATCGCTCCAAGCTTGCTGAAACCGCAGCAGTTTGCAGACCTAGGCGAGTACGTCGCCATGACGACCAGGGTAGTCTTCTATCTGAGCGGAGTGTTAGTACCCGCGGTGTACGCCGGGATGTCCGTACAGTTCCGGCGCGGGTTGAAGTGGACATGTAAACGGTTGGTTCTGTGCCGCTGGCGGGATAGGAAACGGCAGCGGGCTAAGGTTCTCAAGGGCCGGCTTCCCCCGGCTACAGCCGCTAGTAACCAAACTGTTGATACCGCAGGGTTCAACTCAGAAGACGACATTGACGACTTCGAAATGGACTAATGTTATTTCAGATTACAACAGCTGAGTCGATTTGTCAGCTGTTGTAAGACTGAGTGAAAAAGAAATCGCTATTGTCTCATATCCCGCCAGTGACACCCAACCAATCGTAGACAGGCAACTATAAACGGGACAATGTAAAAGTGTCAGGATATAATGGTAGTGGGGGGTACGATACACATCCGTAGACAACACAGCACATTAAGGCTTACGTCCCACTTGCACCGGTGACCATCAGAGATGTAACCCCGGCCGGGCTCCGAAGCCTCAGACTCGTACCGGTGGACCGTCTTGAATTCAACCCGGTGCCCGGCCGGGCCCAAAATATCCCGGGAGCCATAGGATGTCCCGTAGGGGGCACGTCCGACACAAACAGCCCGTGAACTGCCCGACAGGGCCCCTATTTCCAATTTGGACCTAGGCCTAAACAGGGACAGAGAAGATCGCTATGTCAAGCTTGTATATAATTGTCTCATGTAATATCTTAGCATGTAATCGTTTAGATATTCCGTCAATATTGATATGTTGACTATAACAGTGAAGCTTGCATGGTGATCATGATTAAAAATTGCCACTTTCCTTGAATAAGGAAATCTATGGATCACACTGGTTGTAGATGCCATAAAATTGCCACAAGGTGTGTAAGTTTTATAAGCTGTAGTCACAAACTAAATGTAGAAGCCGGAAGATATACGCAAATTCCACGTGACCAGAGGTTTTGTCCAATCTGTCCAAATGAGATCGAAGACAAGCGTCACTTTGTTATGGATTGTACATTCACAATATAATGACAAACGCACATAGCTGTTCACATTACTTACGCTTGCTCTCAAGAATTCGCTACTCTTTGTTCGACAGATAAATTCAACTACATTCTGGGAGGCGATAACCCTTACTGTGTACAAGTAGGCAAAGGCCACGAATGCTTATACCGTAGAACCAAAAGTGTAAATGACACGTTAGACCCAATATGTTGATTTATTCATACCTGTAGATATCCATATATGTCTGTTTAGTTGTACTGTAAGTAGATGTTATAGACCTTACGAAGTCGCTGCACTTTTGTCGTGTCAATAAAGATTCTTTTTATATTTTGTCGCCAACGTGCCATAGTCAGGCGGGTGTCTCACTGGTCTGCGGCACGTTTGGCGACAAAATATGACGGCAACTTTGTGTGTCTTTTTTTGCCACTTTCCCCCTGTGGCCACAATAATATAATATGCGTCGCATTTGTGTCTGAAGCCCAGTTGAGCAGTTTTTGGAAATCGCAGTATTGCCAATGAATCAGAATGTGATGAATGTTCAATTTTGATCTTTGGTTAAAATATCACGAAGTATACTGAAAAGACGATCTTCGATACTGCCGGATTCATACGGTAGCAGGAATGAACAAAACGAATGATGTACCAGATTTCTTTCTAATCTCCAGGCAAATTTATCGGTACCAAAAGATAGTATCAAAGCTGACCAAGAAGTATAGCAAACCAAAGGGAGTCCCGGTGCCTGGCATACTCCTTATCCAGCTTTGATACTATCTTGTGGTACCGGTAAATCTGCCCGGAGATAAGACGTGTTTTGTACCATGTCTGTATAATGAAATATATTATATGTTTATAGACCTATTAGAACAAGAAAACCTGGGAACTGACATATGACTTTTTACCTTCGCCGAGAAGGTTATATTTTGGGTAGCGTTTGTGTGTGTGTGTGTGTGTGTGTGTGTGTGTGTGTGTGTGTGTGTGTGTGTGTGTGTGTGTGTGTGTTTGTGTGTAAAAGACCAGCATAACTCAAGAACGCCTGGATGGATTGTATTGATATTTGGTATGTGGGTAGGTCTTGATGAGACCTGAAAACGATTAGATTTGGGCCCCTATCGGCCTGTTATGGTACTGCAGTGGAAGTTCCTGGGTTTATATCTTGAGTTCTGAACATGCTGCAGCTATGATTTTTGAGTGCTCTTGATGCTGAGAGTGAGTGGTGTAAGTTTGGGCCCCCTAGCGGCTTGTTTTGGAACTGCAGGGCAGGTTTAGTGTCAGACTTTGAAAGGGAATAACTCAAGAAGGGGTTACAGATTGCTATGATTTTTGGTACGTAGATAGCTTACGTGATGCTTCATATAATGACATATTATTTATACAAATTGGTATCTAATTTGCATAATTAATTAGGAAATCATGTAAACATGCTCAGTTCTATTATAGGACCATTTCAACATGTGACATTTGTAACTGAGAAGCAGAAGAGTATTGATAGATGTATATTATGCAAAATAATGACCTAATTTGCATGATTAATGAGAAAATGCTATCATGTCATTGTGGTAAATGACGGGAACTTATTTGTAGCATTTGGAAGTTATGTATAGGTGAACATCATTGAACGTTTATTATGCAAATGAGATCCTAATTTGCATAGATTATCAGATAATGCGATAAAGGTAGCAGAACACAGTTTTTCGCCTATGGGGATTTACATGGTTAAGGACCCCAAAGTGAGGTGGTTCGACGACTCAAAAAACATATCAGGGTGCAAAAGTAATTAACAAGAATTCGATATGTTGGAGTTGAGGGTATAATCTACAACATATGTGAAAATGAGATGAAGTTTGCCTGCTCGTTTTCCCAGAAAGAACACTTTGAAATGACCCCCAGCGGAGGTCACCATACTGCAGCCGACACACGGAAGTAGCGGGAACCGAATTCGTGCGCGAAATTCTACCCAGCCAAACAAACATCGTAACCCAACTCATACAGCCTCAAAACTTACGTACCCCTCTACTATTCACCACAGTTTCAGACTCGCTGACGTGCACAGAAAAATTTCTATGGCTTTTCAAGAACTGCGACGACCTATTTTGTGCCCGATCTACTTATGTCCACGGGGGTCGCCCATAAATACTGTGTTATGCGACCATAAAAGCCTTCTTTCTTAACAGAGATTGTGTACGTCTGTTGTTTAGTGGAGATGATGACTTAAGCACTAACCGCTAGGGTTAGGGTTAGGGTTAGGGTTAGGGTAGTGCTTAGAGGCAACATTGCTAAGAGTGTATTCTAGGCGGTCAAACTTGGTATCATTACAAAGCTATGTTGGTACAGATTTGTAATCTGCAAACCGTTTTGAAATCGGGTGCTTACTTGCCGAGATATGACTTAAGCACTAACCGCTAGGGTTAGGGTTAGGGTTAGGGTAGTGCTTAGAGGCAACATCGCTTAGAGTGTATTCTAGGCGGTCAAACTTGGTATCATTACAAAGGTATGTTGGTACAGATTTGTAATCTGCAAACCGTTTTGAAATCGGGTGCTTACTTGCCGAGATATGACTTAAGCACTAACCGCTAGGGTTAGGGTTAGGGTTAGGGTAGTGCTTAGAGGCAACATTGCTAAGAGTGTATTCTAGGCGGTCAAACTTGGTATCATTACAAAGCTATGTTGGTACAGATTTGTAATCTGCAAACCGTTTTGAAATCGGGTGCTTACTTGCCGAGATATGACTTAAGCACTAACCGCTAGGGTTAGGGTTAGGGTTAGGGTAGTGCTTAGAGGCAACATCGCTTAGAGTGTATTCTAGGCGGTCAAACTTGGTATCATTACAAAGGTATGTTGGTACAGATTTGTAATCTGCAAACCGTTTTGAAATCGGGTGCTTACTTGCCGAGATATGACTTAAGCACTAACCGCTAGGGTTGGGGTTAGGGTTAGGGTAGTGCTTAGAGGCAACATCGCTTAGAGTGTATTCTAGGCGGTCAAACTTGGTATCATGACAAAGGTATTTTGGTACAGATTTGTAATCTGCAAACCGTTTTGAAATCGGGTGCTTACTTGCCGACATATGACTTAATCACTAACCGCTAGGGTTAGGGTTAGGGTTAGGGTTAGGGTAGTGCTTAAAGGCAACATTGCTAAGAGTGTATTCTAGGCGGTCAAACTTGGTATCATTACAAAGCTATGTTGGTACAGATGTGTAATCTGCAAACCGTTTTGAAATCGGGTGCTTACTTGCCGACATATGACTTAAGCACTAACCGCTAGGGTTAGGGTTAGGGTTAGGGTAGTGCTTAAAGGCAACATTGCTAAGAGTGTATTCTAGGCTGTCAAACTTGGTATCATTACAAAGCTATAATGGTACAGATTTGTAATCTGCAAACCGTTTTGAAATCGGGTGCTTACTTGCCGAGATATGACTTAAGCACTAACCGCTAGGGTTAGGGTTAGGGTTAGGGTATTGCTTATAGGCAACATTGCTAAGAGTGTATTCTAGGCGGTCAAACTTGGTATCATTACAAAGCTATGTTGGTACAGATTTGTAAGCTGCAAACCGTTCTGAAAGCGGGTTCTTACTTGCGTGGGACCGCGTGGCACGATCGGGAGCGCGTTGGTCTCAGGCCCGAGAGGTCCCGGATTCAAATCCGCTTGCCGTGTCACCGATCTTGTGCCCTTGGAAAGGCACTTTACACGACTTTCCTCACCTAACTCAGGTGTAAATGAGTACATAGCTTCGGCTAGTGGCAGTGACAGGCCTTTGTGGTGGTGACAGGCCATAGGGGCATGTTCGGGCATGACGCACCCGCCATGACACACGAGTCAGGGGTAGGAGGAACCCCTTACATCCTTGGTCGGAAGTCCTCCTAGGAGACGGAAACTCCAAATAACAAACCTGCATCTGCTGGGGCCGTCTTACACGTTGCAAACAATTGCCCCTGTAGGACTTAGTGCGCCAGTGGACGAGTGGATGGTGGAGAAGGAAGTGCACACCCCTCCTTCACCTTTAAAAAAAAAAAAAAAAAAGTGCAGGCCAGGCAGACGGGTCGCCTTAAACCCACCCTGTCTGCCTCCATTGTCTTCCGAGACAGACGGATGCCAAAAAAACAAAAACAAACTTGCCGAGATATGACTTAAGCACTAACCGCTAGGGTTAGGGTTAGGGTTAGGGTTAGGGTTAGGGTTAGGGTTAGTGTAGTGCTTAGAGGCAACATTGCTAAGAGTGTATTCTAGGCGGTCAAACCTGGTATCATTACAAAGCTATGTTGGTACAGATTTGTAATCTGCAAACCGTTTTGAAATCGGGTGCTTACTTGCCGAGATATGACTTAAGCACTAACCGCTAGGGTGAGGGTTAGGGTTAGGTTAGGGTTAGGGTAGTGCTTAGAGGCAACATTGCTAAGAGTGTATTCTAGGCGGTCAAACTTGGTATCATTACAAAGCTATGTTGGTACAGATTGGTAATCTGCAAACCGTTTTGAAATCGGGTGCTTACTTGCCGAGATATGACTTAAGCACTAACCGCTAGGGTTAGGGTTAGGGTTAGAGTAGTGCTTAGAGGCAACATTGCTAAGAGTGTATTCTAGGCGGTCAAACTTGGTATCATTACAAAGCTATGTTGGTACAGATTTGTAATCTGCAAACCGTTTTGAAATCGGGTGCTTACTTGCCGAGATATGACTTAAGAACTAACCGCTAGGGTTAGGGTTAGGGTTAGGGTTAGGGTAGTGCTTAGAGGCAACATTGCTAAGAGTGTATTCTAGGCGGTCAAACTTGGTATCATTACAAAGCTATGTTGGTACAGATGTGTAATCTGCAAACCGTTTTGAAATCGGGTGCTTACTTGCCGAGATATGACTTAAGCACTAACCGCTAGGGTTAGGGTTAGGGTTAGGGTAGTGCTTAGGAGCAACATTGCTAAGAGTGTATTCTAGGCGGTCAAACTTGGTATCATTACAAAGCTATGTTGGTACAGATTTGTAATCTGCAAACCGTTTTGAAATCGGGTGCTTACTTGCCGAGATATGACTTAAGCACTAACCGCTAGGGTTAGGGTTAGGGTTAGGGTAGTGCTTAGAGGCAACATTGCTAAGAGTGTATTCTAGGCGGTCAAACTTGGTATCATTACAAAGCTATGTTGGTACAGATTTGTAATCTGCAAACCGTTTTGAAATCGGGTGCTTACTTGCCGAGATATGACTTAAGCACTTACTGCTAGGGTTAGGGTTAGGGTAGTGCTTAGAGGCAACATTGCTAAGAGTGTATTCTAGGCAGTCAAACTTGGTATCATTACAAAGCTATGTTGGTACAGATTTGTAATCTGCAAACCGTTTTGAAATCGGGTGCTTACTTGCCGAGATATGACTTAAGCACTAACCGCCAGGGTTAGGGTTAGGGTAGTGCTTAGAGGCAACATTGCTAAGAGTGTATTCTAGGCGGTCAAACTTGGTATCATTACAAAGCTATGTTGGTACAGATTTGTAAGCTGCAAACCGTTTTGAAATCGGGTGCTTACTTGCCGAGATATGACTTAAGCACTAACCGCTAGGGTTAGGGTTAGGGTTAGGGTAGTGCTTAGAGGCAACATTGCTAAGAGTGTATTCTAGGCGGTCAAACCTGGTATCATTACAAAGCTATGTTGGTACAGATTTGTAATCTGCAAACCGTTTTGAAATCGGGTGCTTACTTGCCGAGATATGACTTAAGCACTAACCGCTAGGGTTAGGGTTAGGGTTAGGGTAGTGCTTAGAGGCAACATTGCTAAGAGTGTATTCTAGGCGGTCAAACTTGGTATCATTACAAAGCTAATGGTACAGATTTGTAATCTGCAAACCGTTTTGAAATCGGCTGCTTACTTGCCGAGATATGACTTAAGCACTTACTGCTAGGGTTAGGGTTAGGGTTAGGGTTAGGGTTAGGGTAGTGCTTAGAGGCAACATTGCTAAGAGTGTATTCTAGGCGGTCAAACTTGGTATCATTACAAAGCTATGTTGGTACAGATTTGTAAGCTGCAAACCGTTTTGAAATCGGGTGCTTACTTGCCGAGATATGACTTAAGCACTAACCGCTAGGGTTAGGGTTAGGGTTAGGGTAGTGCTTAGAGGCAACATTGCTAAGAGTGTATTCTAGGCGGTCAAACTTGGTATCATTACAAAGCTATGTTGGTACAGATTTGTAATCTGCAAACCGTTTTGAAATCGGGTGCTTACTTGCCGAGATATGACTTTAGCACTAACCGCTAGGGTTAGGGTTAGGGTTAGGGTAGTGCTTAGGGGCAACATTGCTAAGAGTGTATTCTAGGCGGTCAAACTTGGTATCAGTACAAAGCTATGTTGGTACAGATTTGTAATCTGCAAACCGTGTTGAAATCGGGTGCTTACTTGCCGAGATATAACTTAAGCACTAACTGCTAGGGTTAGGGTTAGGGTTAGGGTAGTGCTTAGAGGCAACATTGCTAAGAGTGTATTCTAGGCGGTCAAACTTGGTATCATTACAAAGCTATGTTGGTACAGATTTGTAATCTGCAAACAGTTTTGAAACGGGTGCTTACTTGCCGAGATATGACTTAAGCACTAACCGCTAGGGTTAGGGTTAGGGTTAGGGTTAGGGTTAGGGTAGTGCTTAGGGGCAACATTGCTAAGAGTGTATTCTAGGCGGTCAAACTTGGTATCAGTACAAAGCTATGTTGGTACAGATTTGTAATCTGCAAACCGTGTTGAAATCGGGTGCTTACTTGCCGAGATATAACTTAAGCACTAACTGCTAGGGTTAGGGTTAGGGTTAGGGTTAGGGTAGTGCTTAGAGGCAACATTGCTAAGAGTGTATTCTAGGCGGTCAAACTTGGTATCATTACAAAGCTATGTTGGTACAGATTTGTAATCTGCAAACAGTTTTGAAACGGGTGCTTACTTGCCGAGATATGACTTAAGCACTAACCGCTAGGGTTAGGGTTAGGGTTAGGGTTAGGGTTAGGGTAGTGCTTAAAGGCAACATTGCTAAGAGTGTATTCTAGGCTGTCAAACTTGGTATCATTACAAAGCTATGTTGGTACAGATTTGTAATCTGCAAACCGTTTTGAAATCGGGTGCTTACTTGCCGAGATATGACTTAAGCACTAACCGCTAGGGTTAGGGTTAGGGTTAGGGTAGTGCTTAGAGGCAACATTGCTAAGAGTGTATTCTAGGCGGTCAAACTTGGTATCATTACAAAGCTATGTTGGTACAGATTTGTAATCTGCAAACCGTTTTGAAATCGGGTGCTTACTTGCCGAGATATGACTTAAGCACTAACCGCTAGGGTTAGGGTTAGGGTTAGGGTAGTGCTTAGAGGCAACATTGCTAAGAGTGTATTCTAGGCGGTCAAACTTGGTATCATTACAAAGCTATGTTGGTACAGATTTGTAATCTGCAAACCGTTTTGAAATCGGGTGCTTACTTGCCGAGATATGACTTAAGCACTAACCGCTAGGGTTAGGGTTAGGGTTAGGGTAGTGCTTAGAGGCAACATTGCTAAGAGTGTATTCTAGGCGGTCAAACTTGGCATCATTACAAAGCTATGTTGGTACAGATTTGTAATCTGCAAACCGTTTTGAAATCGGGTGCTTACTTGCCGAGATATGACTTAAGCACTAACCGCTAGGGTTAGGGTTAGGGTTAGGGTAGTGCTTAGAGGCAACATTGCTAAGAGTGTATTCTAGGCGGTCAAACTTGGTATCAGTACAAAGCTATGTTGGTACAGATTTGTAATCTGCAAACCGTTTTGAAATCGGGTGCTTACTTGCCGAGATATCACTTAAGCACTAACCGCTAGGGTTAGGGTTAGGGTTAGGGTTAGGGTTAGGGTAGTGCTTAAAGGCAACATTGCTAAGAGTGTATTCTAGGCTGTCAAACTTGGTATCATTACAAAGCTATGTTGGTACAGATTTGTAATCTGCAAACCGTTTTGAAATCGGGTGCTTACTTGCCGAGATATGACTTAAGCACTAACCGCTAGGGTTAGGGTTAGGGTTAGGTTAGTGCTTAGAGGCAACATTGCTAAGAGTGTATCCTAGGCGGTCAAACTTGGTATCATTACAAAGCTATAATGGTACAGATTTGTAATCTGTAAACCGTTTTGAAATCGGGTGCTTACTTGCCGAGATATGACTTAAGCACTAACCGCTAGTGTTAGGGTTAGGGTTAGGGTAATGCTTAGAGGCAACATTGCAAAGAGTGTATTCTAGGCGGTCAAACTTGGTATCATTACAAAGCTATGTTGGTACAGATTTGTAATCTGCAAACCGTTTTGAAATCGGGTGCTTACTTGCCGAGATATGACTTAAGCACTAACCGCTAGGGTTAGGGTTAGGGTTAGGGTAGTGCTTAGAGGCAACATTGCTAAGAGTGTATTCTAGGCGGTCAAACTTGGTATCATTACAAAGCTATGTTGGTACAGATTTGTAATCTGCAAACCGTTTTGAAATCGGGTGCTTACTTGCCGAGATATGACGTAAGCACTAACCGCTAGGGTTAGGGTTAGGGTTAGGGGGTTGCTTAGAGGCAACATTGCTAAGAGTGTATTCTAGGCGGTCAAACTTGGTATCATTACAAAGCTATGTTGGTACAGATTTGTAATCTGCAAACCGTTTTGAAATCGGGTGCTTACTTGCCGAGATATGACTTAAGCACTAACCGCTAGGGTTAGGGTTAGGGTTAGGGTTAGGGTAGTGCTTAAAGGCAACATTGCTAAGAGTGTATTCTAGGCGGTCAAACTTGGTATCATTACAAAGCTATGTTGGAACAGATTTGTAATCTGCAAACCGTTTTGAAATCGGGTGCTTACTTGCCGAGATATGACTTAAGCACTAACCGCTAGGGTTAGGGTTAGGGTTAGGGTAGTGCTTAGAGGCAACATTGCTAAGAGTGTATTCTAGGCGGTCAAACTTGGTATCATTACAAAGCTATAATGGTACAGATTTGTAATCTGCAAACCGTTTTGAAATCGGCTGCTTACTTGCCGAGATATGACTTAAGCACTTACTGCTAGGCTAAGGGTTAGGGTTAGGGTTAGGGTAGTGCTTAGAGGCAACATTGCTAAGAGTGTATTCTAGGCGGTCAAACTTGGTATCATTACAAAGCTATGTTGGTACAGATTTGTAATCTGCAAACCGTTTTGAAATCGGGTGCTTACTTGCCGAGATATGACTTAAGCACTAACCGCTAGGGTTAGGGTTAGGGTTAGGGTAGTGCTTAGAGGCAACATTGCTAAGAGTGTATTCTAGGCGGTCAAACTTGGTATCATTACAAAGGTATGTTGGTACAGATTTGTAATCTGCAAACCGTTTTGAAATCGGGTGCTTACTTGCCGAGATATGACTTAAGCACTAACCGCTAGGGTTAGGGTTAGGGTTAGGGTAGTGCTTAGGGGCAACATTGCTAAGAGTGTATTCTAGGCGGTCAAACTTGGTATCAGTACAAAGCTATGTTGGTACAGATTTGTAATCTGCAAACCGTGTTGAAATCGGGTGCTTACTTGCCGAGATATAACTTAAGCACTAACTGCTAGGGTTAGGGTTAGGGTTAGGGTAGTGCTTAGAGGCAACATTGCTAAGAGTGTATTCTAGGCGGTCAAACTTGGTATCATTACAAAGCTATGTTGGTACAGATTTGTAATCTGCAAACAGTTTTGAAACGGGTGCTTACTTGCCGAGATATGACTTAAGCACTAACCGCTAGGGTTAGGTTAGGGTTAGGGTTAGGGTTAGGGTAGTGCTTAGGGCAACATTGCTAAGAGTGTATTCTAGGCGGTCAAACTTGGTATCAGTACAAAGCTATGTTGGTACAGATTTGTAATCTGCAAACCGTTTGAAATCGGGTGCTTACTTGCCGAGATATGACTTAAGCACTAACCGCTAGGGTTAGGGTTAGGGTTAGGGTAGTGCTTAGAGGCAACATTGCTAAGAGTGTATTCTAGGCGGTCAAACTTGGTATCATTACAAAGCTAGTTGGTACAGATTTGTAATCTGCAAACCGTTTTGAAATCGGGTGCTTACTTGCCGAGATATAACTTAAGCACTAACTGCTAGGGTTAGGGTTAGGGTTAGGGTAGTGCTTAGAGGCAACATTGCTAAGAGTGTATTCTAGGCGGTCAAACTTGGTATCATTACAAAGCTATGTTGGTACAGATTTGTAATCTGCAAACCGTTTTGAAATCGGTGCTTACTTGCCGAGATATGACTTAAGCACTAACCGCTAGGGTTAGGGTTAGGTTAGGTTAGGGTTGGGTAGTGCTTAAAGGCAACATTGCTAAGAGTGTATTCTAGGCGGTCAAACTTGGTATCATTACAAAGCTATGTTGGTACAGATTTGTAATCTGCAAACCGTTTTGAAATCGGGTGCTTACTTGCCGAGATATGACTTAAGCACTAACCGCTAGGGTTAGGGTTAGGGTTAGGTTAGTGCTTAGAGGCAACATTGCTAAGAGTGTATTCTAGGCGGTCAAACTTGGTATCATTACAAAGCTATGTTGGTACAGATTTGTAATCTGCAAACCGTTTTGAAATCGGGTGCTTACTTGCCGAGATATGACTTAAGCACTAACCGCTAGTGTTAGGGTTAGGGTTAGGGTAGTGCTTAGAGGCAACATTGCTAAGAGTGTATTCTAGGCGGTCAAACTTGGTATCATTACAAAGCTATGTTGGTACAGATTTGTAATCTGCAAACCGTTTTGAAATCGGGTGCTTACTTGCCGAGATATGACTTAAGCACTAACCGCTAGGGTTAGGGTTAGGGTTAGGGTAGTGCTTAGAGGCAACATTGCTAAGAGTGTATTCTAGGCGGTCAAACTTGGTATCATTACAAAGCTATGTTGGTACAGATTTGTAATCTGCAAACCGTTTTGAAATCGGGTGCTTACTTGCCGAGATATGACTTAAGCACTAACCGCTAGGGTTAGGGTTAGGGTTAGGGGTTTGCTTAGAGGCAACATTGCTAAGAGTGTATTCTAGGCGGTCAAACTTGGTATCATTACAAAGCTATGTTGGTACAGATTTGTAATCTGCAAACCGTTTTGAAATCGGGTGCTTACTTGCCGAGATATGACTTAAGCACTAACCGCTAGGGTTAGGGTTAGGGTTAGGGTTAGGGTAGTGCTTAAAGGCAACATTGCTAAGAGTGTATTCTAGGCGGTCAAACTTGGTATCATTACAAAGCTATGTTGGTACAGATTTGTAATCTGCAAACCGTTTTGAAATCGGGTGCTTACTTGCCGAGATATGACTTAAGCACTAACCGCTAGGGTTAGGGTTAGGGTTAGGGTAGTGCTTAGAGGCAACATTGCTAAGAGTGTATTCTAGGCGGTCAAACTTGGTATCATTACAAAGCTATGTTGGTACAGATTTGTAATCTGCAAACCGTTTTGAAATCGGGTGCTTACTTGCCGAGATATGACTTAAGCACTAACTGCTAGGCTAAGGGTTAGGGTTAGGGTTAGGGTAGTGCTTAGAGGCAACATTGCTAAGAGTGTATTCTAGGCGGTCAAACTTGGTATCATTACAAAGCTATGTTGGTACAGATTTGTAATCTGCAAACCGTTTTGAAATCGGGTGCTTACTTGCCGAGATATGACTTAAGCACTAACCGCTAGGGTTAGGGTTAGGGTTAGGGTAGTGCTTAGAGGCAACATTGCTAAGAGTGTATTCTAGGCGGTCAAACTTGGTATCATTACAAAGGTATGTTGGTACAGATTTGTAATCTGCAAACCGTTTTGAAATCGGGTGCTTACTTGCCGAGATATGACTTAAGCACTAACCGCTAGGGTTAGGGTTAGGGTTAGGGTAGTGCTTAGAGGCAACATTGCTAAGAGTGTATTCTAGGCGGTCAAACTTGGTATCATTACAAAGCTATGTTGGTACAGATTTGTAATCTGCAAACCGTTTTGAAATCGGGTGCTTACTTGCCGAGATAACTTAAGCACTAACCGCTAGGGTTAGGGTTAGGGTTAGGGTAGTGCTTAGAGGCAACATTGCTAAGAGTGTATTCTAGGCGGTCAAACTTGGTATCATTACAAAGCTATGTTGGTACAGATTTGTAATCTGCAAACCGTTTTGAAATCGGGTGCTTACTTGCCGAGATATGACTTAAGCACTAACCGCTAGGGTTAGGGTTAGGGTTAGGGTAGTGCTTAGAGGCAACATTGCTAAGAGTGTATTCTAGGCGGTCAAACTTGGTATCATTACAAAGCTATGTTGGTACAGATTTGTAATCTGCAAACCGTTTTGAAATCGGGTGCTTACTTGCCGAGATATGACTTAAGCACTAACCGCTAGGGTTAGGGTTGGGTTAGTTAGGGTTAGGTAGTGCTTAGGGCAACATTGCTAAGAGTGTATTCTAGGCGGTCAAACTTGGTATCATTACAAAGCTATGTTGGTACAGATTTGTAATCTGCAAACCGTTTTGAAATCGGGTGCTTACTTGCCGAGATATGACTTAAGCACTAACCGCTAGGGTTAGGGTTAGGGTTAGGGTAGTGCTTAGAGGCAACATTGCTAAGAGTGTATTCTAGGCGGTCAAACTTGGTATCATTACAAAGCTATGTTGGTACAGATTTGTAATCTGCAAACCGTTTTGAAATCGGGTGCTTACTTGCCGAGATATGACTTAAGCACTAACCGCTAGGGTTAGGGTTAGGGTTAGGGTAGTGCTTAGAGGCAACATTGCTAAGAGTGTATTCTAGGCGGTCAAACTTGGTATCATTACAAAGCTATGTTGGTACAGATTTGTAATCTGCAAACCGTTTTGAAATCGGGTGCTTACTTGCCGAGATATGACTTAAGCACTAACCGCTAGGGTTAGGTTAGGTTAGGGTTAGGGTTAGGGTAGTGCTTAGAGGCAACATTGCTAAGAGTGTATTCTAGGCGGTCAAACTTGGTATCATTACAAAGCTATGTTGGTACAGATTTGTAATCTGCAAACCGTTTTGAAATCGGGTGCTTACTTGCCGAGATATGACTTAAGCACTAACCGCTAGGGTTAGGGTTAGGGTTAGGTTAGTGCTTAGAGGCAACATTGCTAAGAGTGTATTCTAGGCGGTCAAACTTGGTATCATTACAAAGCTATGTGGTACAGATTTGTAATCTGCAAACCGTTTTGAAATCGGGTGCTTACTTGCCGAGATATGACTTAAGCACTAACCGCTAGTGTTAGGGTTAGGGTTAGGGTAGTGCTTAGAGGCAACATTGCTAAGAGTGTATTCTAGGCGGTCAAACTTGGTATCATTACAAAGCTATGTTGGTACAGATTTGTAATCTGCAAACCGTTTTGAAATCGGGTGCTTACTTGCCGAGATATGACTTAAGCACTAACCGCTAGGGTTAGGGTTAGGGTTAGGGTAGTGCTTAGAGGCAACATTGCTAAGAGTGTATTCTAGGCGGTCAAACTTGTATCATTACAAAGCTATGTTGGTACAGATTTGTAATCTGCAAACCGTTTTGAAATCGGTGCTTACTTGCCGAGATATGACTTAAGCACTAACCGCTAGGGTTAGGGTTAGGGTTAGGGGGTGCTTAGAGGCAACATTGCTAAGAGTGTATTCTAGGCGGTCAAACTTGGTATCATTACAAAGCTATGTTGGTACAGATTTGTAATCTGCAAACCGTTTTGAAATCGGGTGCTTACTTGCCGAGATATGACTTAAGCACTAACCGCTAGGGTTAGGGTTAGGGTTAGGGTTAGGGTAGTGCTTAGAGGCAACATTGCTAAGAGTGTATTCTAGGCGGTCAAACTTGGTATCATTACAAAGCTATGTTGGTACAGATTTGTAATCTGCAAACCGTTTTGAAATCGGGTGCTTACTTGCCGAGATATGACTTAAGCACTAACCGCTAGGGTTAGGGTTAGGGTTAGGGTAGTGCTTAGAGGCAACATTGCTAAGAGTGTATTCTAGGCGGTCAAACTTGGTATCATTACAAAGCTATGTTGGTACAGATTTGTAATCTGCAAACCGTTTTGAAATCGGTGCTTACTTGCCGAGATATGACTTAAGCACTAACCGCTAGGCTTAGGGTTAGGGTTAGGTTAGTAGTGCTTAGAGGCAACATTGCTAAGAGTGTATTCTAGGCGGTCAAACTTGGTATCATTACAAAGCTATGTTGGTACAGATTTGTAATCTGCAAACCGTTTTGAAATCGGGTGCTTACTTGCCGAGATATGACTTAAGCACTAACCGCTAGGGTTAGGGTTAGGGTTAGGTAGTGCTTAGAGGCAACATTGCTAAGAGTGTATTCTAGGCGGTCAAACTTGGTATCATTACAAAGGTATGTTGGTACAGATTTGTAATCTGCAAACCGTTTTGAAATCGGGTGCTTACTTGCCGAGATATGACTTAAGCACTAACCGCTAGGGTTAGGGTTAGGGTTAGGGTAGTGCTTAGAGGCAACATTGCTAAGAGTGTATTCTAGGCGGTCAAACTTGGTATCATTACAAAGCTATGTTGGTACAGATTTGTAATCTGCAAACCGTTTTGAAATCGGGTGCTTACTTGCCGAGATATGACTTAAGCACTAACCGCTAGGGTTAGGGTTAGGGTTAGGGTAGTGCTTAGAGGCAACATTGCTAAGAGTGTATTCTAGGCGGTCAAACTTGGTATCATTACAAAGCTATGTTGGTACAGATTTGTAATCTGCAAACCGTTTTGAAATCGGGTGCTTACTTGCCGAGATATGACTTAAGCACTAACCGCTAGGGTTAGGGTTAGGGTTAGGGTTAGTTAGGGTAGTGCTTAGGGCAACATTGCTAAGAGTGTATTCTAGGCGGTCAAACTTGGTATCATTACAAAGCTATGTTGGTACAGATTTGTAATCTGCAAACCGTTTTGAAATCGGGTGCTTACTTGCCGAGATATGACTTAAGCACTAACCGCTAGGGTTAGGGTTAGGGTTAGGGTAGTGCTTAGAGGCAACATTGCTAAGAGTGTATTCTAGGCGGTCAAACTTGGTATCATTACAAAGCTATGTTGGTACAGATTTGTAATCTGCAAACCGTTTTTGAAATCGGGTGCTTACTTGCCGAGATATGACTTAAGCACTAACCGCTAGGGTTAGGGTTAGGGTTAGGGTTAGGGTTAGGTAGTGCTTAGAGGCAACATTGCTAAGAGTGTATTCTAGGCGGTCAAACTTGGTATCATTACAAAGCTATGTTGGTACAGATTTGTAATCTGCAAACCGTTTTGAAATCGGGTGCTTACTTGCCGAGATATGACTTAAGCACTAACCGCTAGGGTTAGGGTTAGGGTTAGGGTAGTGCTTAGAGGCAACATTGCTAAGAGTGTATTCTAGGCGGTCAAACTTGGTATCATTACAAAGCTATGTGGTACAGATTTTGTAATCTGCAAACCGTTTTGAAATCGGGTGCTTACTTGCCGAGATATGACTTAAGCACTAACCGCTAGGGTTAGGGTTAGGGTTAGGGTAGTGCTTAGAGGCAACATTGCTAAGAGTGTATTCTAGGCGGTCAAACTTGGTATCATTACAAAGCTATGTTGGTACAGATTTGTAATCTGCAAACCGTTTTGAAATCGGGTGCTTACTTGCCGAGATATGACTTAAGCACTAACGCTAGGGTTAGGGTTAGGGTTAGGGTTAGGGTAGTGCTTAGAGGCAACATTGCTAAGAGTGTATTCTAGGCGGTCAAACTTGGTATCATTACAAAGCTATGTTGGTACAGATTTGTAATCTGCAAACCGTTTTGAAATCGGGTGCTTACTTGCCGAGATATGACTTAAGCACTAACCGCTAGGGTTAGGGTTAGGGTTAGGGTAGTGCTTAGAGGCAACATTGCTAAGAGTGTATTCTAGGCGGTCAAACTTGGTATCATTACAAAGCTATGTTGGTACAGATTTGTAATCTGCAAACCGTTTTGAAATCGGGTGCTTACTTGCCGAGATATGACTTAAGCACTAACCGCTAGGGTTAGGTTAGGGTTAGGGTAGTGCTTAGAGGCAACATTGCTAAGAGTGTATTCTAGGCGGTCAAACTTGGTATCATTACAAAGCTATGTTGGTACAGATTTGTAATCTGCAAACCGTTTTGAAATCGGGTGCTTACTTGCCGAGATATGACTTAAGCACTAACCGCTAGGGTTAGGGTTAGGGTTAGGGTAGTGCTTAGAGGCAACATTGCTAAGAGTGTATTCTAGGCGGTCAAACTTGGTATCATTACAAAGCTATGTTGGTACAGATTTGTAATCTGCAAACCGTTTTGAAATCGGGTGCTTACTTGCCGAGATATGACTTAAGCACTAACCGCTAGGTTAGGGTTAGGGTTAGGGTAGTGCTTAGAGGCAACATTGCTAGAGTGTATTCTAGGCGGTCAAACTTGGTATCATTACAAAGCTATGTTGGTACAGATTTGTAATCTGCAAACCGTTTTGAAATCGGGTGCTTACTTGCCGAGATATGACTTAAGCACTAACTGCTAGGGTTAGGGTTAGGGTTAGGGTAGTGCTTAGAGGCAACATTGCTAAGAGTGTATTCTAGGCGGTCAAACTTGGTATCATTACAAAGCTATGTTGGTACAGATTTGTAATCTGCAAACCGTTTTGAAATCGGGTGCTTACTTGCCGAGATATGACTTAAGCACTAACCGCTAGGGTTAGGGTTAGGGTTAGGGTTAGGGTAGTGCTTAGAGGCAACATTGCTAAGAGTGTATTCTAGGCGGTCAAACTTGGTATCATTACAAAGCTATGTTGGTACAGATTTGTAATCTGCAAACCGTTTTGAAATCGGGTGCTTACTTGCCGAGATATGACTTAAGCACTAACCGCTAGGGTTAGGGTTAGGGTTAGGGTTAGTGCTTAGAGGCAACATTGCTAAGAGTGTATTCTAGGCGGTCAAACTTGGTATCATTACAAAGCTATGTTGGTACAGATTTGTAATCTGCAAACCGTTTTGAAATCGGGTGCTTACTTGCCGAGATATGACTTAAGCACTAACCGCTAGGGTTAGGGTTAGGTTAGGGTAGTGCTTAGAGGCAACATTGCTAAGAGTGTATTCTAGGCGGTCAAACTTGGTATCATTACAAAGCTATGTTGGTACAGATTTGTAATCTGCAAACCGTTTTGAAATCGGGTGCTTACTTGCCGAGATATGACTTAAGCACTAACCGCTAGGGTTAGGGTTAGGGTTAGGGTATTGCTTAGAGGCAACTTGCTAAGAGTGTATTCTAGGCGGTCAAACTTGGTATCATTACAAGCTATGTTGGTACAGATTTGTAATCTGCAAACCGTTTTGAAATCGGGTGCTTACTTGCCGAGATATGACTTAAGCACTAACCTAGGGTTAGGGTTAGGGTTAGGGTTAGGGTAGTGCTTAGAGGCAACATTGCTAAGAGTGTATTCTAGGCGGTCAAACTTGGTATCATTACAAAGCTATGTTGGTACAGATTTGTAATCTGCAACCGTTTTGAAATCGGGTGCTTACTTGCCGAGATATGACTTAAGCACTAACCGCTAGGGTTAGGGTTAGGGTTAGGGTAGTGCTTAGAGGCAACATTGCTAAGAGTGTATTCTAGGCGGTCAAACTTGGTATCATTACAAAGCTATGTTGGTACAGATTTGTAATCTGCAAACCGTTTTGAAATCGGGTGCTTACTTGCCGAGATATGACTTAAGCACTAACCGCTAGCTAGGGTTAGGGTTAGGGTTAGGGTAGTGCTTAGAGGCAACATTGCTAAGAGTGTATTCTAGGCGGTCAAACTTGGTATCATTACAAAGCTATGTTGGTACAGATTTGTAATCTGCAAACCGTTTTGAAATCGGGTGCTTACTTGCCGAGATATGACTTAAGCACTAACCGCTAGGGTTAGGGTTAGGGTTAGGGTAGTGCTTAGAGGCAACATTGCTAAGTGTATTCTAGGCGGTCAAACTTGGTATCATTACAAAGGTATGTTGGTACAGATTTGTAATCTGCAAACCGTTTTGAAATCGGGTGCTTACTTGCCGAGATATGACTTAAGCACTAACCGCTAGGGTTAGGGTTAGGGTTAGGGTAGTGCTTAGAGGCAACATTGCTAAGAGTGTATTCTAGGCGGTCAAACTTGGTATCATTACAAAGCTATGTTGGTACAGATTTGTAATCTGCAAACCGTTTTGAAATCGGGTGCTTACTTGCCGAGATATGACTTAAGCACTAACCGCTAGGGTTAGGGTTAGGGTTAGGGTAGTGCTTAGAGGCAACATTGCTAAGAGTGTATTCTAGGCGGTCAAACTTGGTATCATTACAAAGCTATGTTGGTACAGATTTGTAATCTGCAAACCGTTTTTGAAATCGGGTGCTTACTTGCCGAGATATGACTTAAGCACTAACCGCTAGGGTTAGGGTTAGTGTTAGGTTAGTGTTAGGGTAGTGCTTAGAGGCACATTGCTAAGAGTGTATTCTAGGCGGTCAAACTTGGTATCATTACAAAGCTATGTTGGTACAGATTTGTAATCTGCAAACCGTTTTGAAATCGGGTGCTTACTTGCCGAGATATGACTTAAGCACTAACTGCTAGGGTTAGGGTTAGGGTTAGGGTAGTGCTTAGAGGCAACATTGCTAAGAGTGTATTCTAGGCGGTCAAACTTGGTATCATTACAAGCTATGTTGGTACAGATTTGTAATCTGCAAACCGTTTTGAAATCGGGTGCTTACTTGCCGAGATATGACTTAAGCACTACCGCTAGGTTAGGGTTAGGGTTAGGGTTAGGGTTAGGTAGTGCTTAAGGCAACATTGCTAAGAGTGTATTCTAGCGGTCAAACTTGGTATCATTACAAAGCTATGTTGGTACAGATTTGTAA
>CM033035.1:13073107-13090607 GCA_019207045.1 Branchiostoma floridae x Branchiostoma belcheri
TTTTAATCTGCAAAACCGTTTTGAAATCGGGTGCTTACTTGCCGAGATATGACTTAAGCACTAACTGCTAGGGTAGGGTTAGGGTTAGGGTAGTGCTTAGAGGCAACATTGCTAAGAGTGTATTCTAGGCGGTCAAACTTGTATCTTACAAAGCTATGTTGGTACAGATGTGAATCTGAAAACGTTTTGAAATCGGTGTGCTTACTTGCCGAGATATGACTTAAGCACTAACCGCTAGGGTTAGGGTTAGGGTTAGGGTTAGTGCTTAGAGGCCACATTGCTAAGAGTGTATTTAGGCGGTCAAATTGGTATCATTACAAAGGTATGTTGGTACAGATTTGTAACTGCAAACCGTTTTGAAATCGGGTGCTTACTTGCCGAGATATGACTTAAGCACTAACCGCTAGGGTTAGGGTTAGGGTTAGGGTAGTGCTAGAGGCAACATTGCTAAGAGTGTATCTAGGCGGTCAAACTTGGTATCATTACAAAGGTATGTTGGTACAGATTTGTAATCTGCAAACCGTTTTGAAATCGGGTGCTTACTTGCCGAGATATGACTTAAGCACTAACCGCTAGGTTAGGGTTAGGGGTAGGGTTAGGGTAGTGCTTAGAGGCAACATTGCTAAGAGTGTATTCTAGGCGGTCAAACTTGGTATCATTACAAAGGTATGTTGGTACAGATTTGTAATCTGCAAACCGTTTTGAAATCGGGTGCTACTTGCCGAGATATGACTTAAGCACTAACCGCTAGGGTTAGGGTTAGGGTTAGGGTAGTGCTTAGAGGCAACATTGCTAAGAGTGTATTCTAGGCGGTCAAACTTGGTATCATTACAAAGGTATGTTGGTACAGATTTGTAATCGCAAACCGTTTTGAAATCGGGTGCTTACTTGCCGAGATATGACTTAAGCACTAACCGCTAGGGGGGTTAGGGTTAGGGTTAGGGTAGTGCTTAGAGGCAACATTGCTAAGAGTGTATTCTAGGCGGTCAAACTTGGTATCATTACAAAGGTATGTTGGTACAGATTTGTAATCTGCAAACCGTTTGAAATCGGGTGCTTACTTGCCGAGATATGACTTAAGCACTAACCGCTAGGGTAGGGTTAGGGTTAGGGTAGTGCTTAGAGGCAACATTGCTAAGAGTGTATTCTAGGCGGTCAAAAGGTATCATTACAAAGGTATGTTGGTACAGATTTGTAATCTGCAAAACGTTTTGAAATCGGGTGCTTACTTGCCGAGATATGACTAAGCACTAACCGCTAGGGTTAGGTTAGGGTTAGGGTAGTGCTTAGAGGCAACATTGCTAAGAGTGTATTCTAGGCGGTCAAACTTGGTATCATTACAAAGCTATGTTGGTACAGATTGTAATCTGCAAACCGTTTTGAAATCGGGTGCTTACTTGCCGAGATATGACTTAAGCACTACCGCTAGGGTTAGGGTTAGGGTTAGGGTAGTGCTTAGAGGCAACATTGCTAAGAGTGTATTCTAGGCGGTCAAACTTGGTATCATTACAAAGGTATGTGGTACAGATTTGTAATCTGCAAACCGTTTTGAATCGGGTGCTTACTTGCCGAGATATGACTTAAGCACTAACCGCTAGGGTTAGGGTTAGGGTTAGGGTAGGGTAGTGCTTAGAGGCAACATTGCTAAGAGTGTATTCTAGGCGGTCAAACTTGGTATCATTACAAAGGTATGTTGGTACAGATTTGTAATCTGCAAACCGTTTTGAAATCGGGTGCTTACTTGCCGAGATATGACTTAAGCACTAACCGCTAGGGTTAGGGTTAGGGGTTAGGGTTAGGGTAGTGCTAGAGGCAACATTGCTAAGAGTGTATTCTAGGCGGTCAAACTTGGTATCATTACAAAGGTATGTTGGTACAGATTTGTAATCTGCAAACCGTTTTGAAATCGGGTGCTTACTTGCCGAGATATGACTTAAGCACTAACCGCTAGGTTAGGGTTAGGGTTAGGGTAGTGCTTAGAGGCAACATTGCTTAGAGTGTATTCTAGGCGGTCAAACTTGGTATCATTACAAAGCTATGTTGGTACAGATTTGTAATCTGCAAACCGTTTTGAAATCGGGTGCTTACTTGCCGAGATATGACTTAAGCACTAACCGCTAGGGTTAGGGTTAGGGTTAGGGTAGTGCTTAGAGGCAACATTGCTAAGAGTGTATTCTAGGCGGTCAAACTTGGTATCATTACAAAGCTATGTTGGTACAGATTTGTAATCTGCAAACCGTTTTGAAATCGGGTGCTTACTTGCCGAGATATGACTTAAGCACTAACCGCTAGGGTTAGTGTTAGGGTTAGGGTAGTGCTTAGAGGCAACATTGCTAAGAGTGTATTCTAGGCGGTCAAACTTGGTATCATTACAAAGCTATGTTGGTACAGATTTGTAATCTGCAAACCGTTTTGAAATCGGGTGCTTACTTGCCGAGATATGACTTAAGCACTAACCGCTAGGGTTAGGGTTAGGGTTAGGGTAGTGCTTAGAGGCAACATTGCTAAGAGTGTATTCTAGGCGGTCAAACTTGGTATCATTACAAAGCTATGTTGGTACAGATTTGTAATCTGCAAACCGTTTTGAAATCGGGGGTGCTTACTTGCCGAGATATGACTTAAGCACTAACCGCTAGGGTTAGGGTTAGGGTTAGGGTAGGGTAGTGCTTAGAGGCAACATTGCTAAGAGTGTATTCTAGGCGGTCAAACTTGGTATCATTACAAAGCTATGTTGGTACAGATTTGTAATCTGCAAACCGTTTGAAATCGGGTGCTTACTTGCCGAGATATGACTTAAGCACTAACCGCTAGGGTTAGGGTTAGGGTAGTGCTTAGAGGCAACATTGCTAAGAGTGTATTCTAGGCGGTCAAACTTGGTATCATTACAAAGGTATGTTGGTACAGATTTGTAATCTGCAAACCGTTTTGAAATCGGGTGCTTACTTGCCGAGATATGACTTAAGCACTAACCGCTAGGGTTAGGGTTAGGGTTAGGGTAGTGCTTAGAGGCAACATTGCTAAGAGTGTATTCTAGGCGGTCAAACTTGGTATCATTACAAAGGTATGTTGGTACAGATTTGTAATCTGCAAACCGTTTTTGAAATCGGGTGCTTACTTGCCGAGATATGACTTAAGCACTAACCGCTAGGGTTAGGGTTAGGGTTAGGGGTAGTGCTTAGAGGCAACATTGCTAAGAGTGTATTCTAGGCGGTCAAACTTGGTATCATTACAAAGCTATGTTGGTACAGATTTGTAATCTGCAAACCGTTTTGAAATCGGTGCGGGTGCTTACTTGCCGAGATATGACTTAAGCACTAACCGCTAGGGTTAGGGTTAGGGTAGTGCTTAGAGGCAACATTGCTAAGAGTGTATTCTAGGCGGTCAAACTTGGTATCATTACAAAGGTATGTTGGTACAGATTTGTAATCTGCAAACCGTTTTGAAATCGGGTGCTTATTGCCGAGATATGACTTAAGCACTAACCGCTAGGGTTAGGGTTAGGGTTAGGGTAGTGCTTAGAGGCAACATTGCTAAGAGTGTATTCTAGGCGGTCAAACTTGGTATCATTACAAAGGTATGTTGGTACAGATTTGTAATCTGCAAACCGTTTTGAAATCGGGTGCTTACTTGCCGAGATATGACTTAAGCACTAACCGCTAGGGTTAGGGTTAGGGTTAGGGTAGTGCTTAGAGGCAACATTGCTAAGAGTGTATTCTAGGCGGTCAAACTTGGTATCATTACAAAGGTATGTTGGTACAGATTTGTAATCTGCAAACCGTTTTGAAATCGGGTGCTTACTTGCCGAGATATGACTTAAGCACTAACCGCTAGGGTTAGGGTTAGGGTTAGGGTAGTGCTTAGAGGCAACATTGCTAAGAGTGTATTCTAGGCGGTCAAACTTGGTATCATTACAAAGGTATGTTGGTACAGATTTGTAATCTGCAAACCGTTTTGAAATCGGGTGCTTACTTGCCGAGATATGACTTAAGCACTAACCGCTAGGGTTAGGGTTAGGGTTAGGGTAGTGCTTAGAGGCAACATTGCTAAGAGTGTATTCTAGGCGGTCAAACTTGGTATCATTACAAAGGTATGTTGGTACAGATTTGTAATCTGCAAACCGTTTTGAAATCGGGTGCTTACTTGCCGAGATATGACTTAAGCACTAACCGCTAGGGTTAGGGTTAGGGTTAGGGTAGTGCTTAGAGGCAACATTGCTAAGAGTGTATTCTAGGCGGTCAAACTTGGTATCATTACAAAGCTATGTTGGTACAGATTTGTAATCTGCAAACCGTTTTGAAATCGGGTGCTTACTTGCCGAGATATGACTTAAGCACTAACCGCTAGGGTTAGGTTAGGGTTAGGGTTAGTAGGCTTAGAGGCACATTGCTAAGAGTGTATTCTAGGCGGTCAAACTTGGTATCATTACAAAGCTATGTTGGTACAGATTTGTAATCTGCAAACCGTTTTGAAATCGGGGCTTACTTGCCGAGATATGACTTAAGCACTAACCGCTAGGGTTAGGGTTAGGGTTAGGGTAGTGCTTAGAGGCAACATTGCTAAGAGTGTATTCTAGGCGGTCAAACTTGGTATCATTACAAAGGTATGTTGGTACAGATTTGTAATCTGCAAACCGTTTTGAAATCGGGTGCTTACTTGCCGAGATATGACTTAAGCACTAACCGCTAGGGTTAGGGTTAGGGTTAGGGTTAGGGTAGTGGTGCTTAGAGGCAACATTGCTAAGAGTGTATTCTAGGCGGTCAAACTTGGTATCATTACAAAGGTATGTTGGTACAGATTTGTAATCTGCAAACCGTTTTGAAATCGGGTGCTTACTTGCCGAGATATGACTTAAGCACTAACCGCTAGGGTTTAGGGTTAGGGTTAGGGTTAGGGTAGTGCTTAGAGGCAACATTGCTAAGAGTGTATTCTAGGCGGTCAAACTTGGTATCATTACAAAGGTATGTTGGTACAGATTTGTAATCTGCAAACCGTTTTGAAATCGGGTGCTTACTTGCCGAGATATGACTTAAGCACTAACCGCTAGGGTTAGGGTTAGGGTTAGGGTAGTGCTTAGAGGCAAACATTGCTAGAGTGTATTCTAGGCGGTCAAACTTGGTATCATTACAAAGGTATGTTGGTACAGATTTGTAATCTGCAAACCGTTTGAAATCGGGTGCTTACTTGCCGAGATATGACTTAAGCACTAACCGCTAGGGTTAGGGTTAGGGTTAGGGTAGTGCTTAGAGGCAACATTGCTAAGAGTGTATTCTAGGCGGTCAAACTTGGTATCATTACAAAGGTATGTTGGTACAGATTTGTAATCTGCAAACCGTTTTGAAATCGGGTGCTTACTTGCCGAGATATGACTTAAGCACTAACCGCTAGGGTAGGGTTAGGGTTAGGGTAGTAGTGCTTAGAGGCAACATTGCTAAGAGTGTATTCTAGGCGGTCAAACTTGGTATCATTACAAAGGTATGTTGGTACAGATTTGTAATCTGCAAACCGTTTTGAAATCGGGTGCTTACTTGCCGAGATATGACTTAAGCACTAACCGCTAGGGTTAGGGTTAGGGTTAGGGTAGTGCTTAGAGGCAACATTGCTAAGAGTGTATTCTAGGCGGTCAAACTTGGTATCATTACAAAGTATGTTGGTACAGATTTGTAATCTGCAAACCGTTTTGAAATCGGGTGCTTACTTGCCGAGATATGACTTAAGCACTAACCGCTAGGGTTAGGGTTAGGGTTAGGGTAGTGCTTAGAGGCAACATTGCTAAGAGTGTATTCTAGGCGGTCAAACTTGGTATCATTACAAAGCTATGTTGGTACAGATTTGTAATCTGCAAACCGTTTTGAAATCGGGTGCTTACTTGCCGAGATATGACTTAAGCACTAACCGCTAGGGTTAGGGTTAGGGTTAGGGTTAGGGTTAGGGTAGTGCTTAGAGGCAACATTGCTAAGAGTGTATTCTAGGCGGTCAAACTTGGTATCATTACAAAGGTATGTTGGTACAGATTTGTAATCTGCAAACCGTTTTGAAATCGGGTGCTTACTTGCCGAGATATGACTTAAGCACTAACCGCTAGGGTTAGGTTAGGGTTAGGGTTAGGGGTAGGGTAGTGCTTAGAGGCAACATTGCTAAGAGTGTATTCTAGGCGGTCAAACTTGGTATCATTACAAAGGTATGTTGGTACAGATTTGTAATCTGCAAACCGTTTTGAAATCGGGTGCTTACTTGCCGAGATATGACTTAAGCACTAACCGCTAGGGTTAGGGTTAGGGTTAGGGTAGTGCTTAGAGGCAACATTGCTAAGAGTGTATTCTAGGCGGTCAAACTTGGTATCATTACAAAGGTATGTTGGTACAGATTTGTAATCTGCAAACCGTTTTGAAATCGGGTGCTTACTTGCCGAGATATGACTTAAGCACTAACCGCTAGGGTTAGGGTTAGGGTTAGGGTAGTGCTTAGAGGCAACATTGCTAAGAGTGTATTCTAGGCGGTCAAACTTGGTATCATTACAAAGCTATGTTGGTACAGATTTGTAATCTGCAAACCGTTTTGAAATCGGGTGCTTACTTGCCGAGATATGACTTAAGCACTAACCGCTAGGGTTAGGGTTAGGGTTAGGGTAGTGCTTAGAGGCAACATTGCTAAGAGTGTATTCTAGGCGGTCAAACTTGGTATCATTACAAAGGTATGTTGGTACAGATTTGTAATCTGCAAACCGTTTTAAATCGGGTGCTTACTTGCCGAGATATGACTTAAGCACTAACCGCTAGGGTTAGGGTTAGGGTTAGGGTAGTGCTTAGAGGCAACATTGCTAAGAGTGTATTCTAGGCGGTCAAACTTGGTATCATTACAAAGGTATGTTGGTACAGATTTGTAATCTGCAAACCGTTTTGAAATCGGGTGCTTACTTGCCGAGATATGACTTAAGCCACTAACTAGGGTAGGGTTAGGGTTAGGGTTAGGGTAGTGCTTAGAGGCAACATTGCTAAGAGTGTATTCTAGGCGGTCAAACTTGGTATCATTACAAAGGTATGTTGGTACAGATTTGTAATCTGCAAACCGTTTTGAAATCGGGTGCTTACTTGCCGAGATATGACTTAAGCACTAACCGCTAGGGTTAGGGTTAGGGTTAGGGTAGTGCTTAGAGGCAACATTGCTAAGAGTGTATTCTAGGCGGTCAAACTTGGTATCATTACAAAGGTATGTTGGTACAGATTTGTAATCTGCAAACCGTTGAAATCGTTTTGAAATCGGCGTTACTTGCCGAGATAGACTTAAGCACTAACCGCTAGGGTTAGGGTTAGGGTTAGGGTTAGGGTAGTGCTTAGAGGCAACATTGCTAAGAGTGTATTCTAGGCGGTCAAACTTGGTATCATTACAAAGGTATGTTGGTACAGATTTGTAATCTGCAAACCGTTTTGAAATCGGGTGCTTACTTGCCGAGATATGACTTAAGCACTAACCGCTAGGGTTAGGGTTAGGGTTAGGGTAGTGCTTAGAGGCAACATTGCTAAGAGTGTATTCTAGGCGGTCAAACTTGGTATCATTACAAAGGTATGTGGTACAGATTTGTAATCTGCAAACCGTTTTGAAATCGGGTGCTTACTTGCCGAGATATGACTTAAGCACTAACCGCTAGGGTTAGGGTTAGGGTTAGGGTAGTGCTTAGAGGCAACATTGCTAAGAGTGTATTCTAGGCGGTCAAACTTGGTATCATTACAAAGGTATGTTGGTACAGATTTGTAATCTGCAAACCGTTTTGAAATCGGGTGCTTACTTGCCGAGATATGACTTAAGCACTAACCGCTAGGGTTAGGGTTAGGGTTAGGGTAGTGCTTAGAGGCAACATTGCTAAGAGTGTATTCTAGGCGGTCAAACTTGGTATCATTACAAAGGTATGTTGGTACAGATTTGTAATCTGCAAACCGTTTTGAAATCGGGTGCTTACTTGCCGAGATATGACTTAAGCACTAACCGCTAGGGTTAGGGTTAGGGTTAGGGTAGTAGGGTTAGGGTAGGCTTAGAACATTGCTAAGAGTGTATTCTAGGCGGTCAAACTTGGTATCATTACAAAGGTATGTTGGTACAGATTTGTAATCTGCAAACCGTTTTGAAATCGGGTGCTTACTTGCCGAGATATGACTTAAGCACTAACCGCGGTAGGGTTGGTTAGGGTTAGGTTAGGGTAGTGCTTAGAGGCAACATTGCTAAGAGTGTATTCTAGGCGGTCAAACTTGGTATCATTACAAAGGTATGTTGGTACAGATTTGTAATCTGCAAACCGTTTTGAAATCGGGTGCTTACTTGCCGAGATATGACTTAAGCACTAACCGCTAGGGTTAGGGTTAGGGTTAGGGTAGTGCTTAGAGGCAACATTGCTAAGAGTGTATTCTAGGCGGTCAAACTTGGTATCATTACAAAGGTATGTTGGTACAGATTTGTAATCTGCAAACCGTTTTGAAATCGGGTGCTTACTTGCCGAGATGACTTAAGCACTAACCGCTAGGGTTAGGGTTAGGGTTAGGGTAGTGCTTAGAGGCAACATTGCTAAGAGTGTATTCTAGGCGGTCAAACTTGGTATCATTACAAAGCTATGTTGGTACAGATTTGTAATCTGCAAACCGTTTTGAAATCGGGTGCTTACTTGCCGAGATATGACTTAAGCACTAACCGCTAGGGTTAGGGTTAGGGGGGTTAGGGTAGTGCTTAGAGGCAACATTGCTAAGAGTGTATTCTAGGCGGTCAAACTTGGTATCATTACAAAGGTATGTTGGTACAGATTTGTAATCTGCAAACCGTTTTGAAATCGGGTGCTTACTTGCCGAGATATGACTTAAGCACTAACCGCTAGGGTTAGGGTTAGGGTTAGGGTAGTGCTTAGAGGCAACATTGCTAAGAGTGTATTCTAGGCGGTCAAACTTGGTATCATTACAAAGGTATGTTGGTACAGATTTGTAATCTGCAAACCGTTTTGAAATCGGGTGCTTACTTGCCGAGATATGACTTAAGCACTAACCGCTAGGGTTAGGGTTAGGGTTAGGGTAGTGCTTAGAGGCAACATTGCTAAGAGTGTATTCTAGGCGGTCAAACTTGGTATCATTACAAAGGTATGTTGGTACAGATTTGTAATCTGCAAACCGTTTTGAAATCGGGTGCTTACTTGCCGAGATATGACTTAAGCACTAACCGCTAGGGTTAGGGTTAGGGTTAGGGTAGTGCTTAGAGGCAACATTGCTAAGAGTGTATTCTAGGCGGTCAAACTTGGTATCATTACAAAGGTATGTTGGTACAGATTTGTAATCTGCAAACCGTTTTGAAATCGGGTGCTTACTTGCCGAGATATGACTTAAGCACTAACCGCTAGGGTTAGGGTTAGGGTTAGGGTTAGGTTTAGGTTAAGGTTAGGGTTAGGGTTAGGTTAGGTTAGGGTTAGGGTAAGGGTTTAGGCATGAGGTTAGGGTTAGGGTTAGGGTTAGGGTAGTGCTTAGAGGCAACATTGCTAAGAGTGTATTCTAGGCGGTCAAACTTGGTATCATTACAAAGTATGTTGGTACAGATTTGTAATCTGCAAACCGTTTTGAAATCGGGTGCTTACTTGCCGAGATATGACTTAAGCACTAACCGCTAGGGTTAGGGTTAGGGTTAGGGTAGTGCTTAGAGGCAACATTGCTAAGAGTGTATTCTAGGCGGTCAAACTTGGTATCATTACAAAGGTATGTTGGTACAGATTTGTAATCTGCAAACCGTTTTGAAATCGGGTGCTTACTTGCCGAGATATGACTTAAGCACTAACCGCTAGGGTTAGGGTTAGGTTAGGGTAGTGCTTAGAGGCAACATTGCTAAGAGTGTATTCTAGGCGGTCAAACTTGGTATCATTACAAAGGTATGTTGGTACAGATTTGTAATCTGCAAACCGTTTTGAAATCGGGTGCTTACTTGCCGAGATATGACTTAAGCACTAACCGCTAGGGTTAGTTAGGGTGGGTTAGGGTAGTGCTTAGAGGCAACATTGCTAAGAGTGTATTCTAGGCGGTCAAACTTGGTATCATTACAAAGGTATGTTGGTACAGATTTGTAATCTGCAAACCGTTTTGAAATCGGTGCTTACTTGCCGAGATATGACTTAAGCACTAACCGCTAGGGTTAGGGTTAGGGTTAGGGTAGTGCTTAGAGGCAACATTGCTAAGAGTGTATTCTAGGCGGTCAAACTTGGTATCATTACAAAGCTATGTTGGTACAGATTTGTAATCTGCAAACCGTTTTGAAATCGGGTGCTTACTTGCCGAGATATGACTTAAGCACTAACCGCTAGGGTAGGGTTAGGGTTAGGGTTAGGGTTATAGGGTAGTGCTTAGAGGCAACATTGCTAAGAGTGTATTCTAGGCGGTCAAACTTGGTATCATTACAAAGCTATGTTGGTACAGATTTGTAATCTGCAACCGTTTTGAAATCGGGTGCTTACTTGCCGAGATATGACTTAAGCACTAACCGCTAGGGTTAGGGTTAGGGTTAGGGGTTAGGGTAGTGCTTAGAGGCAACATTGCTAAGAGTGTATTCTAGGCGGTCAAACTTGGTATCATTACAAAGTATGTTGGTACAGATTTGTAATCTGCAAACCGTTTTGAAATCGGGTGCTTACTTGCCGAGATATGACTTAAGCACTAACCGCTAGGGTTAGGGTTAGGGTTAGGGTAGTGCTTAGAGGCAACATTGCTAAGAGTGTATTCTAGGCGGTCAAACTTGGTATCATTACAAAGGTATGTTGGTACAGATTTGTAATCTGCAAACCGTTTTGAAATCGGGTGCTTACTTGCCGAGATATGACTTAAGCACTAACCGCTAGGGTTAGGGTTAGGGTTAGGGGGTAGGGTAGTGCTTAGAGGCAACATTGCTAAGAGTGTATTCTAGGCGGTCAAACTTGGTATCATTACAAAGGTATGTTGGTACAGATTTGTAATCTGCAAACCGTTTTGAAATCGGGTGCTTACTTGCCGAGATATGACTTAAGCACTAACCGCTAGGGTTAGGGTTAGGGTTAGGGTAGTGCTTAGAGGCAACATTGCTAAGAGTGTATTCTAGGCGGTCAAACTTGGTATCATTACAAAGGTATGTTGGTACAGATTTGTAATCTGCAAACCGTTTTGAAATCGGGTGCTTACTTGCCGAGATATGACTTAAGCACTAACCGCTAGGGTTAGGGTTAGGGTTAGGGTAGTGCTTAGAGGCAACATTGCTAAGAGTGTATTCTAGGCGGTCAAACTTGGTATCATTACAAAGGTATGTTGGTACAGATTTGTAATCTGCAAACCGTTTTGAAATCGGGTGCTTACTTGCCGAGATATGACTTAAGCACTAAACGCTAGGGTTAGGGTTAGGGTTAGGGTTAGGGTAGTGCTTAGAGGCAACATTGCTAAGAGTGTATTCTAGGCGGTCAAACTTGGTATCATTACAAAGTATGTTGGTACAGATTTGTAATCTGCAAACCGTTTTGAAATCGGGTGCTTACTTGCCGAGATATGACTTAAGCACTAACCGCTAGGGTTAGGGTTAGGGTTAGGGTAGTGCTTAGAGGCAACATTGCTAAGAGTGTATTCTAGGCGGTCAAACTTGGTATCATTACAAAGGTATGTTGGTACAGATTTGTAATCTGCAAACCGTTTTGAAATCGGGTGCTTACTTGCCGAGATATGACTTAAGCACTAACCGCTAGGGTTAGGGTTAGGGTTAGGGTAGTGCTTAGAGGCAACATTGCTAAGAGTGTATTCTAGGCGGTCAAACTTGGTATCATTACAAAGGTATGTTGGTACAGATTTGTAATCTGCAAACCGTTTTGAAATCGGGTGCTTACTTGCCGAGATATGACTTAAGCACTAACCGCTAGGGTTAGGGTTAGGGTTAGGGTAGTGCTTAGAGGCAACATTGCTAAGAGTGTATTCTAGGCGGTCAAACTTGGTATCATTACAAAGCTATGTTGGTACAGATTTGTAATCTGCAAACCGTTTTGAAATCGGGTGCTTACTTGCCGAGATATGACTTAAGCACTAACCGCTAGGGTTAGGGTTAGGGTTAGGGTAGTGCTTAGAGGCAACATTGCTAAGAGTGTATTCTAGGCGGTCAAACTTGGTATCATTACAAAGTATGTTGGTACAGATTTGTAATCTGCAAACCGTTTTGAAATCGGGTGCTTACTTGCCGAGATATGACTTAAGCACTAACGCTAGGCTAGGGTTAGGGTTAGGGTTAGGTTAGGGTAGTGCTTAGAGGCAACATTGCTAAGAGTGTATTCTAGGCGGTCAAACTTGGTATCATTACAAAGGTATGTTGGTACAGATTTGTAATCTGCAACCGTTTTGAAATCGGGTGCTTACTTGCCGAGATATGACTTAAGCACTAACCGCTAGGGTTAGGGTTAGGGTTAGGGTAGTGCTTAGAGGCAACATTGCTAAGAGTGTATTCTAGGCGGTCAAACTTGGTATCATTACAAAGGTATGTTGGTACAGATTTGTAATCTGCAAACCGTTTTGAATCGGGTGCTTACTTGCCGAGATATGACTTAAGCACTAACCGCTAGGGTTAGGGTTAGGGTTAGGGTAGTGCTTAGAGGCAACATTGCTAAGAGTGTATTCTAGGCGGTCAAACTTGGTATCATTACAAAGTATGTTGGTACAGATTTGTAATCTGCAAACCGTTTTGAAATCGGGTGCTTACTTGCCGAGATATGACTTAAGCACTAACCGCTAGGGTTAGGGTTAGGGTTAGGGTTAGGGTAGTGCTTAGAGGCAACATTGCTAAGAGTGTATTCTAGGCGGTCAACTTGGTATCATTACAAAGTATGTTGGTACAGATTTGTAATCTGCAAACCGTTTTGAAATCGGGTGCTTACTTGCCGAGATATGACTTAAGCACTAACCGCTAGGGTTAGGGTTAGGGTTAGGGTAGTGCTTAGAGGCAACATTGCTAAGAGTGTATTCTAGGCGGTCAAACTTGGTATCATTACAAAGGTATGTTGGTACAGATTTGTAATCTGCAAACCGTTTTGAAATCGGGTGCTTACTTGCCGAGATATGACTTAAGCACTAACCGCTAGGGTTAGGGTTAGGGTTAGGGTTAGGGTTAGGGTAGTGCTTAGAGGCAACATTGCTAAGAGTGTATTCTAGGCGGTCAAACTTGGTATCATTACAAAGGTATGTTGGTACAGATTTGTAATCTGCAAACCGTTTTGAAATCGGGTGCTTACTTGCCGAGATATGACTTAAGCACTAACCGCTAGGGTTAGGGTTAGGGTTAGGGTAGTGCTTAGAGGCAACATTGCTAAGAGTGTATTCTAGGCGGTCAAACTTGGTATCATTACAAAGGTATGTTGGTACAGATTTGTAATCTGCAAACCGTTTTGAAATCGGGTGCTTACTTGCCGAGATATGACTTAAGCACTAACCGCTAGGGTAGGGTTAGGGTTAGGGTAGTGCTTAGAGGCAACATTGCTAAGAGTGTATTCTAGGCGGTCAAACTTGGTATCATTACAAAGCTATGTTGGTACAGATTTGTAATCTGCAAACCGTTTTGAAATCGGGTGCTTACTTGCCGAGATATGACTTAAGCACTAACCGCTAGGGTTAGGGTTAGGGTTAGGGTAGTGCTTAGAGGCAACATTGCTAAGAGTGTATTCTAGGCGGTCAAACTTGGTATCATTACAAAGCTATGTTGGTACAGATTTGTAATCTGCAAACCGTTTTGAAATCGGTGCTTACTTGCCGAGATATGACTTAAGCACTAACCGCTAGGGTAGGGTAGGGTTAGGGTTAGGGTTAGGTTAGGTTAGGGTTAGGGTTAGGGTAAGGGTTAGGGTAGGGTTAGGGTTAGGGTTAGGGTAGTGCTTAGAGGCAACATTGCTAAGAGTGTATTCTAGGCGGTCAAACTTGGTATCATTACAAAGGTATGTTGGTACAGATTTGTAATCTGCAAACCGTTTTGAAATCGGGTGCTTACTTGCCGAGATATGACTTAAGCACTAACCGCTAGGGTTAGGGTTAGGGTTAGGGTAGTGCTTAGAGGCAACATTGCTAAGAGTGTATTCTAGGCGGTCAAACTTGGTATCATTACAAAGGTATGTTGGTACAGATTTGTAATCTGCAAACCGTTTTGAAATCGGGTGCTTACTTGCCGAGATATGACTTAAGCACTAACCGCTAGGGTTAGGGTTAGGTTAGGGTAGTGCTTAGAGGCAACATTGCTAAGAGTGTATTCTAGGCGGTCAAACTTGGTATCATTACAAAGGTATGTTGGTACAGATTTGTAATCTGCAAACCGTTTTGAAATCGGGTGCTTACTTGCCGAGATATGACTTAAGCACTAACCGCTAGGGTTAGGGTTAGGGTTAGGGTAGTGCTTAGAGGCAACATTGCTAAGAGTGTATTCTAGGCGGTCAAACTTGGTATCATTACAAAGCTATATGGTGGTACAGATTTGTAATCTGCAAACCGTTTTGAAATCGGGTGCTTACTTGCCGAGATATGACTTAAGCACTAACCGCTAGGGTTAGGGTTAGGGTTAGGGTAGTGCTTAGAGGCAACATTGCTAAGAGTGTATTCTAGGCGGTCAAACTTGGTATCATTACAAAGCTATGTTGGTACAGATTTGTAATCTGCAAACCGTTTTGAAATCGGGTGCTTACTTGCCGAGATATGACTTAAGCACTAACCGCTAGGGTTAGGGTTAGGGTTAGGGTTAGGGTTAGGGTAGTGCTTAGAGGCAACATTGCTAAGAGTGTATTCTAGGCGGTCAAACTTGGTATCATTACAAAGTATGTTGGTACAGATTTGTAATCTGCAAACCGTTTTGAAATCGGGTGCTTACTTGCCGAGATATGACTTAAGCACTAACCGCTAGGGTTAGGGTTAGGGTTAGTTGGTTAGGGTAGTGCTTAGAGGCAACATTGCTAAGAGTGTATTCTAGGCGGTCAAACTTGGTATCATTACAAAGCTATGTTGGTACAGATTTGTAATCTGCAAACCGTTTTGAATCGGGTGCTTACTTGCCGAGATATGACTTAAGCACTAACCGCTAGGGTTAGGGTTAGGGTTAGGGTAGTGCTTAGAGGCAACATTGCTAAGAGTGTATTCTAGGCGGTCAAACTTGGTATCATTACAAAGGTATGTTGGTACAGATTTGTAATCTGCAAACCGTTTTGAAATCGGGTGCTTACTTGCCGAGATATGACTTAAGCACTAACCGCTAGGGTAGGGTTAGGGTTAGGGTAGTGCTTAGAGGCAACATTGCTAAGAGTGTATTCTAGGCGGTCAAACTTGGTATCATTACAAAGGTATGTTGGTACAGATTTGTAATCTGCAAACCGTTTTGAAATCGGGTGCTTACTTGCCGAGATATGACTTAAGCACTAACCGCTAGGGTTAGGGTTAGGGTTAGGGTTAGGTTAGGGTTAGGGTTAGGGTTACAGGGTAGGGTTAGGGTAGGGTAGGGTTAGGGTTAGGGTTAGGGTTAGGGTTAGGGTAGTGCTTAGAGGCAACATTGCTAAGAGTGTATTCTAGGCGGTCAAACTTGGTATCATTACAAAGCTATGTTGGTACAGATTTGTAATCTGCAAACCGTTTGAAATCGGGTGCTTACTTGCCGAGATATGACTTAAGCACTAACCGCTAGGGTTAGGGTTAGGGTTAGGGTAGTGCTTAGAGGCAACATTGCTAAGAGTGTATTCTAGGCGGTCAAACTTGGTATCATTACAAAGCTATGTTGGTACAGATTTGTAATCTGCAAACCGTTTTGAAATCGGGTGCTTACTTGCCGAGATATGACTTAAGCACTAACCGCTAGGGTTAGGGTTAGGGTTAGGGTAGTGCTTAGAGGCAACATTGCTAAGAGTGTATTCTAGGCGGTCAAACTTGGTATCATTACAAAGCTATGTTGGTACAGATTTGTAATCTGCAAACCGTTTTGAAATCGGGTGCTTACTTGCCGAGATATGACTTAAGCACTAACCGCTAGGGTTAGGGTTAGGGTTAGGGTTAGGGTTAGTAGTGCTTAGAGGCAACATTGCTAAGAGTGTATTCTAGGCGGTCAAACTTGGTATCATTACAAAGGTATGTTGGTACAGATTTGTAATCTGCAAACCGTTTTGAAATCGGGTGCTTACTTGCCGAGATATGACTTAAGCACTAACCGCTAGGGTAGGGTTAGGGTTAGGGTTAGGGTAGGGTAGTGCTTAGAGGCAACATTGCTAAGAGTGTATTCTAGGCGGTCAAACTTGGTATCATTACAAAGCTATGTTGGTACAGATTTGTAATCTGCAAACCGTTTTGAAATCGGGTGCTTACTTGCCGAGATATGACTTAAGCACTAACCGCTAGGGTTAGGGTTAGGGTTAGGGTAGTGCTTAGAGGCAACATTGCTAAGAGTGTATTCTAGGCGGTCAAACTTGGTATCATTACAAAGCTATGTTGGTACAGATTTGTAATCTGCAAACCGTTTTGAAATCGGGTGCTTACTTGCCGAGATATGACTTAAGCACTAACCGCTAGGGTTAGGGTTAGGGTTAGGGTAGTGCTTAGAGGCAACATTGCTAAGAGTGTATTCTAGGCGGTCAAACTTGGTATCATTACAAAGCTATGTTGGTACAGATTTGTAATCTGCAAACCGTTTTGAAATCGGGTGCTTACTTGCCGAGATATGACTTAAGCACTAACCGCTAGGGTTAGGGTTAGGGTTAGGGTTAGGGTTAGGGTTAGGGTAGTGCTTAGAGGCAACATTGCTAAGAGTGTATTCTAGGCGGTCAAACTTGGTATCATTACAAAGGTATGTTGGTACAGATTTGTAATCTGCAAACCGTTTTGAAATCGGGTGCTTACTTGCCGAGATATGACTTAAGCACTAACCGCTAGGGTTAGGGTTAGGGTTAGGGTAGTGCTTAGAGGCAACATTGCTAAGAGTGTATTCTAGGCGGTCAAACTTGGTATCATTACAAAGGTATGTTGGTACAGATTTGTAATCTGCAAACCGTTTTGAAATCGGGTGCTTACTTGCCGAGATATGACTTAAGCACTAACCGCTAGGGTTAGGGTTAGGGTTAGGGTAGTGCTTAGAGGCAACATTGCTAAGAGTGTATTCTAGGCGGTCAAACTTGGTATCATTACAAAGCTATGTTGGTACAGATTTGTAATCTGCAAACCGTTTTGAAATCGGGTGCTTACTTGCCGAGATATGACTTAAGCACTAACCGCTAGGGTTAGGGTTAGGGTTAGGGTAGTGCTTAGAGGCAACATTGCTAAGAGTGTATTCTAGGCGGTCAAACTTGGTATCATTACAAAGCTATGTTGGTACAGATTTGTAATCTGCAAACCGTTTTGAAATCGGGTGCTTACTTGCCGAGATATGACTTAAGCACTAACTGCTAGGGTTAGGGTTAGGGTTAGGGTTAGGTTAGGGTTAGGGTTAGGGTTAGGGTTAGGGTTAGGGTTAGGGTTAGGGTTTAGGGTTAGGGTAA